>BQNB010021417.1:0-64286 GCA_026074375.1 Tanacetum coccineum | reverse complement strand
CAATCTATGGAGCGTGATCGTCTCATTGTGATTGAGTTTATGGTTATTATGGGCATTTCATTTTGTTCACATTTTAGTGACAATGAAAATGATGGTATAATTCTATGTGTGTACGTATTTTATGTATACGTATTTATATCTTTAAGTGTTAGTAGTTAGGAAAATTAAAAATCTAGTTTAGTAAATATATAAATTAGAACTTAGTTTTATTAAGTTAGTAAAATAAAATTAGAAATGAAATTTGTTTATAGTCGTTAAATCTAGTTTTAATTTAAAAGGTTTAAAAAGATAGAATAAAAGGGTTTTTATAAAAATGTCAAAATTAAGGGTTGAATATGTAATTAATAGTAAATAAAAAAAATAAAAAAAATTATAAGGGGAGTTTGTTCGGTCGGTTTAGAGGAAAAAAAAGGAAATCTAATTTTAGTCTAAGTGGGATTCTAATTAGGTAATTATCCAAACTCTTTTGCAAACCCTATAAATACAAACTCTTTTTCCCTTGTTTTCTTGTTTTCCAACCAAAATTTTCAAGAGAAGAAAGTTTTTTTTTTAAATCAAGAATCAAGTTGGTGATCTTGTATATCAAGATCGGTTTTAGGTATGTTATTAAACCCTAATTGTTTTAATCCTGTTTAATTATTCATGTAACAATTTTAATGATGGATTAGGGTTTATGTAAGATCTGTAAAATAAGGGTTTTGATCTTTAAAAATTGTTTTTGAGGTGATTAGTAGTGTTAAGTATGTGTAATTAGGGTTTTAGGTTTATAAATTCGGAATTAAAAAGCTGGCAGTTTTGAAAGGTCATCTTGTAAAACTCATAACTTGGTCATAAAAATAGCAATCATCAATTTTCTTAAGCCTAAAATTAAATTCAGAGAGTCTACTTTCCAACAAATTTGGCCTCATAATTTTTTAGTTAGTAAAAGTTGGTCAAAAGTGAGTTACAAGATTCGTTGTTGAATCTGATTTTTCTGGCTAGAATTTGGTGTTGAGGTTTTGAATCAAAAACTATATCAATTTTTTTTATAATTAATGGGCTTGCTACTGTAGTCAGTTCATGATGTCTATGAGTGCCCATAATTTTGGTAGAATTTTCCCAAGTGTTTAAGAAGGTCTGATCATGTCAAACTTTTCAAAGGTCAGATCTGATCAGTTTTTGCTGTCGGAACTTTAGAGCATGGTAAACTTATTCAAAATTCATGGAAAAATTAGGATAACTTCCTAACTTGATGTAATGTCATATTCCAGAAGTTGGTAATTTATAAAAATTATTTGGTATTTATAAAAATTCGTTTAGTGACGATGAAAGTAGAACAGAAAACTGCAAGATTGAAAGTTAATGAATAAAGGTTTATAGAGTGTGAAAATGTTATGGGAAGTGTATCAAATGATTTATGAACTTAGTATAAGTTTAGTTTCGTCCCTCGTATGATTGTTACATTGGCTTAGGCATTAGCCTAACCGAGTGTAACTTGTGTTTTTGTTGTGTTTAGATTGTGTGCAAGATTTTATCAAGTAGCTGAGCATCAGGTGAGTTTCATAGTCCCTGTTTTTACATTGTTTTGAAATTAGTATGGAAATGATGCTTTTGGTTTAAAAGGGTTTTAATTGCTGTGATTATGTGGTTTTACTTGAGGCATGAACGTTTATGTGGTTATTATATGTGATGTGCTTCATGATGTGTTGATTGGTTGGATCGGATGGGTACGCCTATCCCATTGTTGTGTGATTCTGGTTGAAGGGTAGTGGTTATACCTATTTAAATCTAGTTGGAGGGTTGAAATAAGACTCAATGCTGTGTGATTTCGGTTGGAGGGTAGTGGTTCTACCTATTTAAATCTAACTGGAGGGTTGAAATAATACTTAATTCTGTGTGATTCCGATTGAAGGGTAATGGATTAGCCAAGACTGTGTGATTTGGATCGTGGGTACGTTCCGTCCTGTTGTGATTGATTATGAGTATGCGTGATAGCCTGTATGATAGCTAGCTTAAATTGTTCTGCCATGTTTTGTTTTTTTTATAATCACGGTAATTGATTTAAATCTTGTATTGGTGTCGTAAAACCTATGACTCTCACCAACCATTGTGTTGACGTTTTAAGCATCATTTTCAGGTCAGCGTTATGAAAGTGTTGAAGTTAATAAAAGTGGCTAGAGAGACCATTAGGATGGCATTGGAAGTTCTCATTTGATTTTATTTTGTAATTGTTTGCATGAACTCTTGAATGTTATTAGGTTTAATAGGTTTGTGAGACATTGTCTTTGTATTGATGAAACCCTTTTTTCATTAATACAAGATACCGTTCTTTTGCTTTCGGTATTGTCATGACACATCGTGTCTTTTATATTTAGTTATACATGTAGTGATTCTCTATTATTGACACTATTGTGTTGTGATGATATCCATGATGTTACGCCTTGTGTTTTTGCCTTGACGGGGTGTGACAAATAGACTCATTAAGTGTTGCCATAGATTAGGTCTTATTTATGTTACCACTGTCCTGCTCTGTTTCTAAGCTAGAAGCAGTAGTGACAGCCCTTTCCATTCTGTCTTCCCACTCCTTATAGATAGTCTCATCTACATCAAGGTGAATAGGTCCACTAGACTAAGATATCTTAGTGGTGCTTTTGGCTTTCCTAGGTTTTTGAGTCTTTTTAGGATAAGATTGTGATGGAACAGTAATTGGTTCAAGATTAGATAGTGTTACGGTTGTGGATGTGTGTTGGGGTTCAATGTGATTTCTTGACCCTTCACCCAATTTTGCTTAATGTACATTTCCTTTCATCTAATCTTAATTATCCTCCCCTCAAACAATACTTTAGAGATTAAGTAACCTAATGCTAGCAATCAAAAAGTTAAACCTGCTAACATCAAATGCCTTTGTGAGAAGATCTGCAACATTGTAATCTGTATGTATCTTAAGCACTTGAATGAGCCTCTTCTCATAAGAATCTCTGATGAAATGATGACTTATTTTAATATGCTTGGTTTTAGAATGAAACACTGGATTCTTTACAATACAAATGGTGCTTTTGATAAGTGTAAAATACACATATCCGTTAATACCTAAAATAACCCAATTAAACCCAAAACAGACCAAAAATGGCAAAAATATGCTTGTATTTGAGTTCTGTGTGTGCAGGTACGGATATATCAAAAATCATAAGAAAACAGTTAAAAACGGGCAAGCACGGACACGAGAATCAGAAGAGTACAAAAAGAAGCCAAAGATTCAAAGCCGAAGCCAGAAAAGTCAAGCCTCAGTCAAATCCAATCAAAATGGTCAAACATTGGTCAACAAAAGTCAACCAATAAAAGACAAAACCCAAAAACATTCCATTTTCACCCTCCAAGTTTCATCAAAGTCCAAAAATAGCCCCTCACCTCTTAATGGGCCCAAGAAACCTTAATGGGCCTGAAAAAACCCTAAAAAATCTATACCCGGATCCAAGCCCATAACCATAAGCCCAAAACCCTAGTCCATTTTCCTTTTCATAAACCACAAGGACCGATTCTGCCAATTTCTAAATTCTTTTTACACTACAAAAAGAGAAATGCAAAGAGAGGGGCCAATTGTGCTAATGAGTCAAAGTTAAAACTGAATTTACCCAATTCAGTTATAACTTGGGCGCCAAATGTGAGCACTATTCACCCGTCGTCCCCATCTTTACCCACAGTCAAAATCAAAGGGCAAATACAAATTAAGGGGTGCTTAGGTCAATTCAAGAGCTCGTTTATAAGATGGCAGGGAGAGATTAGTCAAATCACGCTTCTCACTAGCTCACTCTCAAGCTCAAGCCGCGTGGAGATGGAGAAAGCACACATATTGGTGGGTTTTTGCACTAAACTACTCACAAAAGAAGCACAAGCTGTCACATCAAGGAATGACAGCTTGGCAATCCTCAAGTGTCCACATTCAATCCAACGGCCAATATTTGTGATCCAATCATTGAAGGAAATGAAGGGATGAGATTAGAAGGAGTGTAGAGCAAGGCAAGGGTCTGGAAGCTTCACCAAATGGCTATAAATAGGCCTCACCTCTCACACACACAGAATCTAGTTTTTTTAGTAGCTTTTAGTCTAGCTTAAATTCGTATTTTTCTTAAATGTAATTTTCCTTAAATGTTTTGTAATCCTTTTTTTAAGTAATGTAATCAGTTTCTTTTATTAATGAAATTCAGTTTAAAGCTCTTTAAATCTCACTTTTAAGCTCTCATTTAAACTCTCAATTATTAAGCTATTGTTATTAATAAGCTCCTATAAGCTCAAAAGCTCTCACAAGTCTATAAGCTTGTGATTGAGCTATTAATTCACTTAATCTACTTAAATCACTAAAATCAGCTAAATAACCTTGTTTTTGAATTGGAGCTTATGGAAGGGGGATCTAAAAGGGAAGGATCCCCATGGACTATTACTAGCTTATTCACATGAATAAGCTAGAGCTTGTAGCTGCCAAATTTGGTTCCTCTTGTTTAGCTAGAGGTTAAAGTAAGTTTCCTTTATTCTAATTGCTTTTATAATTTACATTTAATAGTTCATTAGTATAGATCTTTGCTTATTTGCCTCATTGCTTATTAATTTGTTAGCTTATTGTCTTATTTGTGCTTATTTATCTCTTCTAGTGCTTAGTAGTTATAAATCTTCATCTGTTTTTAGCTTTATAGATATTAATCTTAGATTTTCAGTTTCTGTCTAAAAAACCTAAAAACCAAAAATATTAGATAGCATAGTATAGATCTTTGAGTTCTAGTTAAATTCAGCTGTTAATTCATGTTTATTAAGCTTGTTTTAAGCTCATAGTTATCTGGTATTTAGGTTGTGTCAATTAGATTTCATTAATCATATGCTTAGTCATTCTGTCAATACCCTTAAGGAGTGTTTGGATCTAGCTTCTTTGACCTCATTAAGTCAAAGGCTTTTGTGCAAAACACTTGAGTCAGTTTTAATATCACTTAAGATCAATAGGAAAACAGATTTCAAAAGTTAGATTTTAATTTTCAAAAGGTTATGGCTTAATTTTTCTTCTCAGCACCAGGGTACCTTGTGCCTTTCTTTTTGCTTGTGAAATTTTGATCCAAAGCCCTTAAGGCTTGGATTTTGCTTGCATTGTGTTTATACACACTCATTTGAGTGTGTTTTAGTGCAGGACTACTCTCAAAGTATCCTGCACTTTTGATTTGTGCTTGTGCAAAGTACATCAGCAGGAAAAGATAAGTTCCTGCTGTCACTTTTGGCTTTCATTTGAGCTAAGTAGTTAAAGGATTTAGGATTTAAATTTTTAGTAAGATATAGTTTAGATATAGCTTATTATAGATTAAGTCTTAATTTGCAATTTGTAGCTTATCTTCCTAGTTTAATTTGCTGTTAAAAGTCATTAAGAAACATGAAAAGCCAAAAACAGTTAGCAATAGAAATTAGCTTTTAAATTTTAGATTCTAGCTTGAAGTATTAGGTTTTATTGCTTAAATTAGTGGCTTATAAGTTGTTTGTCAAGTCTGCAAAAGCTTATTTGCTGTCTTTGCTTTTTGAGCAATTGAGCTTATTGAGTTTTTGAGCTTAATGTTTTATTTCCTGACTTTGCTCCTTTTATCATCATTCTAAGTTGTCTTCTGTTAATTTTAGCTCAAATCTCTTTTCATTTATAGATTAAGCACATTATAAGCTCTCAGGAACTTCTTTTGTTTCTAAAATTGAGCTTAATTTGAGCTTAATATAGCTGATTTAGTAAAAATAAGCCCAAAACCCCACTTTCTGTTACAGCTTATTGATAAGCTGTTTTTGAGCTTATTAGTTAGTTTCAGTTTAGGTCTCTTTTATAAAAGTAGCTTATTTTTGTGTCCTCTTTAAGTCCTAGTATTTAGATTTTCATAAAAGTCAAAAATAAAAAAAATGCAAAAAGGGGTTGCCCACACTCGAACCCACGACCTCTCACTTATAGTTCCAACGTGTTAACCAGTTTGCTTCAATAGCTCATCCATCCATATCACACACAATTTAATACTAGTACACGTTTTCATTTTCCTCTTCACTTATAAGCCGTAGCTTATTAAGCTCTTTTCTCAGCTTATTTAATAAGCTGAGTTCTGTTTTTTATTTTTCTATTAATCTTTGTTACGTTTTAGATTTTTCCTGAATTTTTCATAATTTTTCATCAATTATTTTATTTTTAGCAATTTTTCGAAAGTTAAAATCTTAAAAAATCAATAAAAAATAGAAAAAAGTTTCAGAAAAATACAAAAAAATAGTTTTTAGTTTTATAAAAAATAGCTTTAGGTTTACATTCAGTTAAATCATTTTCACCACTTTTAGATTTTAATTTTCATTTTTAAGCTTTTATTTTTAATTTTAAAAATAGGATTTTAATTTTAAAAATAGTTAAAAATAGTTTTCTGAGTTTTTATGTTATTTTAGACTTTTATAAGTTTAAAAATCATTTTTCCAAATTTTTAGTACTTAATTTGCTATTTTTTAAGATTTAATTAGATTAAATTAGTTTTTAATTCATATTAAATTCAAAAATAAAGAAAAAAATGTTTTTCTTTTTCCTAAAATTTTCTTTTGTCTCATCTTAGGTTTAGAAATTTAATTTGCAATTTTAGGGATTAATTTTAGTCTACTTGCCAAATTGTCGCGTTTTATTTGTTTCCCGTATTTGTTTAATTGCTTTTAATTGTTCAAATTTTACTTGTTGTTTTAGATTATCAAATCATCCATTTGCTTATTCAAATCATAATCCAAGCTTAAACAAGGTTTCAATTTCACTAGTCGTTGGGGAAACGACCCGGGTGATCATATTTACCCGGTTAAATATACGTATTATATATTATATTATATATATTTTTGAGAGTGAATTTTCCTTAGGGAATTTTCTTAATTGCTCTTTGAAGTATTATATTTTATATATATTTTGGGTATATAAAACTTCTACATCAAGTTTTTGGCCCCGCTGCCGGGGACTAGTGTTTAAGATTCCTTCATTTTTAGTTTATTTGGTTTGAAGATCCTTTCACCCTCGAAAGTTTTTTTATAATTCAAAAAAAATCCAAACAAATCATAAAGTATAAAAAAGAAAAAAAAAATTCTTTTCTTTTTAGTATAAGTAAAAGATAAAAAAAATCCAAAATATAAAAAAAAATCTTCCTTTTTAATTAAAGAGATAAAAAGTCACCAATTGGTAAAAATACCAAAATATAATACTCTCAACGGAGGTATTATCATAATCAATTCCGGTGAACTTGTTGGTTCCCAAATCGAACTAAAACTTTAACACTTGCCATTTGTGTCTCTACGAAGTACGGCTCACCTTGAAAAGCAATTTTCGAGAGCTACTGTGAAGTAGTTGATTATTTTGTTTAAGTCTCTTCCGTGTAACCGTTAAAATTCATTGTTAAAAAGAAAAGAAAAAAAAATTAGTGTAAAGTTTTGCTTTTTGATTTTTAGTTTTTCTTTTTATGCGCACTCGTTCGCAATCTCGAAGACGTCGTCAACAACAAACTCTTCCGGTTGTTGTTGAAAATTTTGATTTAGAAGAACCAATTGTCGATCAAAACATTGTTGCAATGGCCGACAATCGTACGATGGCCCAAATGTTACAAGCACCCATCGAAGGGTATGAAGATGCTATAGTTGTTCCACCAATTAATGCTAACAATTTCGAGCTTAAACAACCTTTAATCAATCTTGTGCAAAGAAGTTTTCTTTCTGAGAGAAAACCGGATGGCTGGAAGGGGTGGATTGATCCACTGGGTCAATGACGACTTTCACTTCAATATTCAACATTATCTTTTGTGATTTTGATTAGATTATGTATTGACCCGGTTATGCCTAGGTGTAATGAGGGATTCTTTCTTTTCACCCGTTTATCCATACATTTCTTTTTCATTCTTCAACCCTTCATATGTCTTACAAGACGTCATTACTAACACTGGTTATGATTGTTCCAGTGTTTAGATCATTTCTTAGTCAGCATTTTCCTTATACACATTCTTATCCAATCATAACTAAGGATGCTATTTCTAATATTGGCTTTCCTGGGTAGATCCCTCTGGTTATGTGTTGGATCGTAGGACTTATACCTAACCTAACCACCTTCATGACTTCCAAAATCGTCGTGGGATAACAATAGGTTGTTGGGTCAGTATAAAGATCGAACCTTAAACCATTTTCTGACATTGGTATTTTCAATTACTCCCCCCTACTCATGTGCTCGAGATTCGAAATTGTTTAGCACATTAATGGAAACGAGTGGCATCTTTGAGTCTTAAAGATCACATTGTCTATAACATATTTTAATCCACATTTTCTTCCCTATTTTAAATAATAAAACATTAGTATTTGAAAATACCAATTGATTAAAATATTGACATGAAAAATTTCCATGGGGTAGAGAAAAATTAGACCAACGATATAGCATGAATTCAGTTTTCGATAGCTCCCTTTCCAATAGTATATGTGGGATACCAATATTATTAAGAACTTGACAGTAGAATGAAAATTGATATGACACTCAAAATGTTGAGACGGAGTGAGATGCCTTAGTACAGTTGTATATCTAATAATTGACTATTTATAAGTTTCCCCCACATTTTAATTTCAAAGAATGTGTGTGGATACATAAACATTGACATTTATGAGATGTATCCAGACCCAATTAATGGCTTTGTTTTAAAAAGCTCCCCCTCATAAGTGCTTCACATAAAATACACTTCGCAGTTACTTCAATTCTTGAATAATTATTCGTGGAGGGAGTTGTTGAACACACAATTTTACAAATACCACTTTTTTATAGAAAAAAATACCGACAAATTATATTGTAGACAATTTTAACATTGAAGTTCTTTTGATAAATATGTCGTTAAACATATTTAAATACATGATAGAGACTTCTGCTTCTATTTTAGAGTATGTACCCCACTGAGGCGTTACAGCTTCCCTGTTACATTCGAGACGTTGAGTTATTGCATTGATATGTCCATAATCATGCAGAAAATTTAGTAAAGAAAGACTGTTTTGAAAGCGTTTGAATCTTCTGTTCGAAACTTCATTTACACGCCCGTGTCGATGTTAATCAACATTTCTAGGTACGTAAATGTTATCGATTCCAAGAGACATGTCGAGAAGATTCTTTTTGGTATTTTTGAAAATTTTCTGATTTTATATTTTGTTTTTCTAGGTTTTATATTTTTCTATTTTCTTTTTCAAAATTTTTATAAATAAAAAATAAAGAGAGAATAAAAATATTTACAAATTGATGTTTGATGGATCAAGCAGATTCAATTGCCAGAACCTCCAGTTCATCTGGAGTCAAACATCTCATACCGAGTCGTCTGACAAGAACTTAAACCTGATATTCCGATATAATGCTTTAGTAAACAAGTCTGCTATATGGTATTGAGTTACGTCAAGAATAATTCAACAATACCTCTTTTAAACATGTTCTTTTATGAAGTGATATCTGACATCGAATGGGCTTGTACGGGTATGCTGGACTGGATGCACGAGATGCTATGCTGCCTTTGAGTCAAATTACATAGGTTTTTATCAAATGTGGAATTGCCATATCTATGAACTGAGTTAGCAACCATAGAAATTGTGCGCAGCACGCGAATAAAGACACAATACTCGTTTTGATGAAGACATTTAAGTGCAGTCCTGCTTTTTGGAATGACCATCTGACTAACTTATCAACCACTAGGAAATTGTATGCCACCAGATGTGCTCTTACGTCGAACGAGACAGCCCGCATGATCCGAATCTGAAAAAGCAGAGCTAGGTTCAAAAACCGGGTGTCCTTCGGATACCTGAGTCCCATGTTACTTGGAGTCTTTAAGGTACCAAAAGATAGTTTAACCGCTGTGAGATTTTTCTCTAGTCGGTTGCGCGTGATAGCTGTGCACAATAACATGTTGCATGTACTAATATCTGAGTTCTACTTGCTGTTAGGTTCATGAGTGTCTCCGACCATACTACGATTATTTCGTTTGGATTGTCCGGAGTACCACTCAGGTCAGCTCAAGGTGTTTCTGTAGCCATTGGAGTACAATGCTATAACATGAGGTCATACCATCGCTTACTAGCTACTCTCTTGAGCATGCATTAGTTGGTTTATAGATACCTCAAGTTAGGGTATTGGTGATCTGAATTCCTATAAAAAGAATTTCAGCTCCCCCATCATAGACATATCAAACTTGATGGTGCATTAGTTTTCAAATCGTTTTGAAAGTTTTTGGTGTTCGTATAGAACAAATAATTATGTCATCAACGTAAATTTGCAAAGCTATATGTCCTTCCCACTATGTTTGTTATGAACAGGTTGGATCTATTGAACCTTTTGAGGAATCCTTCGGATACAGGAAGTTGGAGAGTCATCATACCACAATCTTGCGTGCTTGTTTGAGACCATATAATGCTTTTTTGTCAGGATGTTATGGGGTCTAACAAATCCTTCTGGTTTGGTTTACAGTACACTTCTTCTTCAGTAGGTCCGTAAAGGAAATGTTGTTTTTTAACGTCCATTTGGTAACACTGTACTTGATTTTGTGTGCAGCATACGCAATGAACAACCGTACAACTTCCAACCGAGCAACTGGTGCAAATGACTATTCGAAATCAATTCCTTCCTTTTGAGCATATCCCTTAGCACAAGACAGTGATTTAGTTGCGTTGACAGTTATTTTCCTCATCACGGTTGGTTGTCCAGAGCCACTTTAAGTTAAATTGAATTTTTGCAAAGTGGCTCTCTGTCGACTAATTCCCACATATCATCTATCGATCAAACTGATGAGTTCTTTCCTACATTGATTCAATCAATAGCAGAATCAGAAATGGCTTCTTTGATGTTATTTGGTTCCAGTTGGACTTAACGAGTGAGTGCGAACAACTCATCTCGCATACTGTGTTCAGAGTGACGGGTCTTGTTCTAACAAGATTGAGAAGGATTTCAATGATTGTTCTAATGGAATGTTCTTTTGTCCATCGTATGTCACAGAAGGGCTTGAGTGTTGATAGAAATGTGTGCATGTTGGACGAATCAACATGACGAGTCGCATGTCTCCCCTGGTTCTTGTACCGGTGTACTGAAGATGTTGATAAATTCATCATCGTCAAATTGTGCATTTTCTGTATTGGTTTTTGCTTGAATAATGTTCTCAGGTGCAGTGACAGTTGGTACTTGAGTTGGAGTTTGATGTGTTGAATGAATGTTCAATGGAGGTGGATCTGCAACATCGGTTGTTGTAGAAGTGTGAGTTATGTTATGTTGTTGACGTTTATCGGGATTATTAGCAGCATGTACAGCGGAAGACTTTGACACAACAGGAGAAGTTCCATTGAGTAATTCACTGAACATCGGACTATATAGCAATTCCAGCTCATTTGACGTTGTTACTGTCTCAGCAACTTGAGGAAACATTTATTAAACTTTGCTTTGGAAAGGGACGTAAACTATCTTGTTCAAGTACCGTTGGTGAACATGCCTGTGGTACCGGGGTCAGAACTGATCTGATATGACGCCATTTGAGGGCAATTCGTTCAAAGTTAACATGAATTGTTTCAACTATCTTTATTGTTTCTCTTGTTTAATTACCCTGTAAGCCTTTGACTGAGTAGAATACCCACAAAAATACATGATATCTCCCTTTTATTTCATTTATCAGATTTTAAACCATCTTGACGATGTTGTAGCAAAGTGAACAAAGATGTGAAAGAACTTGATGACGGGTTCCGGGCATTGTATGATATGATAAGGTGTTTTTTCATGTCGAGGAATTTACAGTGAAAACGGTTTGAGTAAAAACATGTTGTTTTGCAGGTTGCTTCAGCCCAGAAGAACAAAGGAACTTTAGCGGCGCTTAGCATTGTTCGAGCAGCCTCAAACAAGAGTACGTTCGTCTTTCCGACCAAACGCGTTTTGTTCAGGTGTTCGTAAGCAGTTATCGTTTCGTGTCTTATCCCTCTTTTGCAAAGTATGCATAAGAGTTTTATTATGGAAATTCCGTTGCCTTGTCAATTCGAACTGTTGTATCTTGAGCATGAAGTCCTCTTTGGACAAGTGTGAGGAAATCTATTGGAACTCCAGGTGTTTCGTCTTTGGACCCTCAAAGAAGTGAGTCCAAGTATATCGGGATGTAGTCATCAAATTCTACCCGCTCGCTACTTATTCTTTCCAATTATTGCTTTCTACCCGCACTGGACCACATAAGTCATGTGTGTAGACAGTTGTAATCGTCTTTTTGAGCTAGGGGTAGTCTTTAGGTGTGAAAAGACTTTCTTTTTGCTTTCCCCAGCTCACAAGAAGAACACAGATGATCTTTGACGAATTCTGCTTTGGAAGACCATTAACACATATTATTCTTTGAAGCAAGTTGATGGTGTCGAAGTTTTAAATGAGATAGACGACGATGCCTTTACATGCTGAGACGATGATGCTTAGACATTAAGCAATTGGATTGGGAGTTGTTTTGAGTCTTGAAGAGAAATGAATACAAATCCTGTGCCACGAGAACCGGTGAGAAGATCATTTCCCTTCAAATCACGGATGTAACATGTAGAACTTCCGATAAGCAAACTTCACAATCGCATCACAGAATTGACCAACAGTGGAATAATTGTGTATTAAGCCTTCGACGTTATAATCCTTGTTTGATGGTAATTAGTCTTGACCAGATCTCCATCACCAAGAATTGGTGCATTTGATCATTTCCATAACTTCTCGTTCCAGAAATTATCCACAAATTTAGTTAGTAGTTTGTTGGATTTCCGGTCTGTTGGCTTAGAGGCACCAGAGTCGACGTATATGAATAAAGGATCTCTACGAGCTGCAATTGAATTAGAAGACAATGGAGTATTAGACACAGTGGAACACCTAGGAGTCTTATGTTCTAAAATATTAGCAGTTCTAGATGCATTTCCTAGAGGCATACTAACGTTTGGGTTAACATTTCCTATTTGAGACTTAGGTTTACCCATTTGTCATCCGGGTGGTGTATACTTAGGGAATACACCAAACTGCATGTCTTACTAACTTGCTCTAAATCTTCCTAGTTGTGGTTTCTAAATTATTGTCAGTGGAGTCCTGATTGCAATGGTTTTCTTACTGGATTTGTTTGCACAGATTGGTTCTCATTCTGCTTGGGTTGCCTCTACTAGTACTAATAGGCAACAGCCTTGGGTTGTCTAGTCCATAGAGTTCACGCATTGATATAATGTAGAAACACACAAATCATGATTTTCATTCAGCACACACTTTCACAAGTTAACACAGACAAAGTGAACATTCGAAGGTCTTAGCATTCAAATGTCTTTACACGCAGTTACGACGTTTTATTATTGAAAACTTAACTTCCTACGGTGGTCTTCTTCTTCTTGCTTTTTCTTACCTTGACATTGTTAGACATGAATCTATCTTCGAGAGGATTGCCTCTTATGTTGTAGTCTGATAACTTAGTATTGGGAATTACTTCCTGTAGAGAAAGACACGTGTTTGTTAGGTTTACTAATCGTCTTGATGCAAACTGATGGTGTTTAGTTGTTTAGGATTTATGTGCCACTTTATATAATCCTGGTGCAATAACATTATGTGTTCTTGACAAGAATTGGCAACATATTCTGAGGCAAATTCTGTGTAGTGAACTGGTTTTGAAAAATAATTTAAACACATTTGTGTGGTATTGCTTTTGGACTTTGAGAAAACTTTCTTTGCAAGAGATATCTCTGAAAAAATAGCTGAGTTTACCTAAGTTATGGATTGTCTGTTTGACTTTTAAAAGCATTCGGTTGTCGGATAACCGATGTTTTTCAAACTCAGTTTCTACAGATTTTCCTTTCATCATTTCAATGAGTTTTTTAACTCACTTATTGCAATGCCCTTGTCTTGTAATTGAGCTTTTCAAGTCTTGAATTTCTAATATAATGTTTCTCGATCTTTAAGAAATAAGTTTGACTGATTTTCTTTTGAAAGATTTGTCATTTTTTTATCCTTTTATTTACACTGTTGTAATCAAGTCGAGATTAATCGCATGTTTCCTGAAGGCTCAAAAATCTTTGACATTGTTTTACTTTTTGAAAAGCTCTTTGTCAAGATGTTTACATTTTTCCCAGGTTTCTTCTTAATCACATTGCAAAATTAGTAAATTCATCCTGATCAGTGTACACACCAAGATATTGATTATGTGATCAGCATATTATATTCCCTTGAAATTCGGTTGATTTCATTCAAAAACATGTGTTTTTTGATTTGCTCCAGTTGAGATTTGAAGAGTGTAATAATTCGTGTTCAAGAGAAATTAAAAGTATCTCAAAGCAGCATACATTTCTCGTTAAACACAGTGAAATTTTTCTAAGTCGCATTGAGTCTGCTAATTTGCGGGGCCATTAATTTCATTCTATTGTGTTTTGAATGAAAGGATCGTGTTCCCAAAATATGTTCTTTGGCAATTGTTTGTTTGCTAACGTTCACTACCGTCAATAATCGTGTCAACACTCTTTTTAATCTTGAAAAGTTCTTTAGAGCATTTTACACTTTTGAATCCCATCAGATTGATTCATCCATTCGTTTTTCTAGCAAAGTTGTTTGGTATACGAAAAACTCTTTGGAAAATTCCTTATTTAGAAGATGTATGACTCATCTTTGACGTTTTGGAAAATAGTGTTGTTCAGCCCCGACCTTTTCCAGTTGGGAACGAACAAAATCTTAATAGACTATCAACTGCTCATAATCAATACGGTCTGTTTAATATCGAGTAATTTTGATCGACGTTCTTTTTCAGACGAATCGTTTCGTCCAGAATCAGGTTGTAACATTAAACGCATGATATCATTTAGCCCAACCTTTATAATTCAGACGAGGATTCGATCTTTGAGCTTTCATTGAGGAACTCAGGTTTTGCAAAACTCGTTATACAATTACGATTAAGCATAGTCAATTGTTTGAAACAGTTGCCGGTTTTTTATAACAATATCATCATAACCTTGACTTTGTTTTCTATAAGCATGACTTTATCAAGTTCCTTTGTCTTTAGAGTTTGTAAAGCTTATCTGAGCCTCTTTTGCTTGCTGACATTATGGTGTATGGTTCTTGATTTACACAAAAGTCATGTTTTTCATATCCGATATTCATTTTGATTTAAATCACTTTATTTTTCGAGTATTATGCATTGATGGACTTTTCAAATTCGATTTGTAAGACATTAAATCCTTTTAGCTTTTGCACAACAATTTCCACTTTGAAGCATAATTCACATCAATATACTTATCTAGTTCGCTTGGAATTCTTAGGTCTTTAAAAATCAAACTGAACCTGAAAATGATGCTTAAAACGTCAACAAAATTGTTGGTGAGAGTTACAGGTTTAAGACTCACTTATGACACCGCGATTAATAAAAACAACATTTACGAACATATATGCATGGCTATTCTATCATAACATAAATTCACATTTATCTGGGGTGGATCATACCCCTCCGTCCCACAATATCTCCGCGCAAGACTGAATATCTCCGCGCAAGACTGAATATCGCCGCGCAAGACTGACCTACTTGACTAGCTAATTCCATTCGGGTCTCACACAAGGTCATGTCATCCTCACATACACATGCCTTATGTAGGTCCAGCCCTAGATAGATCTTCAAGCCTGTTAAGGTTGTAGAGTACTTATGTAATCACAAGCAACTCTAAGAGAGACTCTAACAAATTAAACTATTGTTTACGCGGAATATAAACAACAGAGTTAAAGAAGAAGAATTACTCAAACAATGATCCTCTATGGATCTTTTCTATTAACAATAAAAGTGTTTTTCGATCGTCACCCCTTCATCTATGACCGTAGGTTTCTTAAATACTCATGAAACCCACCTAAGACTCGCTAAAGAGATAAGTATTATCACTTCCTAGGATATCTCATGCATATCCTTATCACTAACTAACTATACTATCAACTCGGAGTAAGCATAATACTACCAGGACTAATATTGTTCTACCAGCAGGAATAACTTTTGATCTGCCAGCACTAACTATAACATTATCCTTACCAGTAGGAACTACATACCTACCAGCAGGAACTTTTACTCTACCAGTAGGAACTACATACCTACTAGTAGTAACTATCTATTACAATATTCCTAACAATCCTCCCCTAAACTTGAATTTGACACAGTTAACTTCAAGTTTCTAGATAGATCTTTCTTTGAAAACTCCAGAGGATTGAACAGCAACATCTTGAAACCAACTCCATACTTCTTGAATCAGAAATCTGATTATAGCAGGTGAAAGTCTTTGCAGCAACATAAGGAAATTGACAGCATGAACACCAAAAGCAGCAACCTTCATAAACTCTGAATCAGCAACATGAAAACCATCAATTCAGGGTTACATACTATTCTCATCACATCCCATGGTGTGTTAACTCCGGGGAGAGGTGAATCATAGAAAATTAATGGATTTGATGTAGCCTTTACCAAGTAGCCATTAACTCTTGGGCTAGCTAACTCTTTGGTGGAATCATGACATCACCCTGGTGAATTAATAACCAGTCCAATTCTTAGAACATGAATCATTGGTGAATTGGAATACCCTAATGATTTTTGGCAAATCATCACAGCCATAAACGGATTTTATAAGCCTTTACCACATAGCCGTTTGCTTGTGGGCTAGACAATCCTTGGGACCCAGAAAGGGTTACTCCCATGGTGGATTGCAAACCATCTCAACTTATTGGTACTTGAAACATCAGTCAGTTGAGTGACCCTATGATTTGAAGCAAACCATTAAAGCTATATCAATTCATTCTGGTCAAAAGACCTGGGAATTGAAACCATATCTCAATTAATTCTAGCCTGATAGGCCTGGTAATTGAGAACCAAAATTCAATTAATTCTAGCCTTAAAGGCCTGGCAATTGAGAACCATAGGGTGTTGCACCAAAAATATGTCCTTGAAAAATTGTGCCAGAAAACCATGTTCCCAAATTTGATCACATAAAACAGGTTGTACCAAAAAAACCAGTTTAAAATGAATGTGAATCAAACTGAACAGCTTCTACCAAAAAACAAAGATTGACCCAAAAAGCAAACCCATTTACAACTAGCTTTCAAAATATAGAAAAAACCTAAAAAACACATCAAACAATAAAATTTCAAGAGAGTGACAAGGTACAGTATCAAGCAGAAGGAATGCTAGCAGCATTTGATCTTGATGAATTGATTCAACTTCTCAGCATAAGTCATATCTTTTCCCCTAAACCAATCAATTTCAATCTCCAATGTGTGCTTCAACTTCTTCTTATAGTTGAACTGAAAGAGTTAATGACCCATCTGCCATACATATACACCACTTGCAGAAATGGTTTCCAATACATGAAAATTGGAAGATGGAAATAGCTCTCCCACTACTGATATGCCATTGTTGTTGATCAGACCAAACCAATGAACCTGTCCACCTTCATGTGATTCAACACAGTACTGAAGATCACCCATCAGCATCATACCAGCACAGCAAGTGGATGGTCTTCATGAGTACTTGAACCACATCCAATAGCGCTTCAACAAATCTTGTCTATCAACCTGATGCAGAAGTTTCCCTGAGATGAGTAAAAATATTGGGAAGACTTATCCTTCATATATAAAGCTTTGTATCTTTTTTGTTTTTTCCCTGTGGAGTAGTACCACCTCCCCAAGTAGCATAAGCAGACCAAAAATAACATGATCAGATCATCACTCAGAAAGAGACTCTGATGAATGTTTTTTTTAATCTATCATCAGCATCCAAGTCCAATTGTAGTAGAGGACTTCTTCTGGTTCCAAGTGACTTTCTCCTTTACTTTTTTTACTTCTTTCTCCTTATCTATATCTATGTGCCATAGGTATGCCCTCTTTTTTTCTCAGGACCAGATGACATTGAAACATTACGGTTGTGATGAAGATCTGATTGGTTGTTGATCCTCAAACAGGTGGAACTTGTAGCTTGTTGTTGAGGTACATTCAGGTTGAGATCGGACATTGGAACTTCAGTCTTGCATTTGGTTCTTTGAAACATCGTGTTCTAAATCTTCACCAGACTCTTTTTAAGAGTCTCCTGATGTTTTAGGATTTGTAGATCTGCAACAATGTCCTGTTCTTTTCAAACTCAGATTTTAAGTTGCTCATTCGTCAGCCAGTAGTATAAATGCTTGTACTCTGATTTTTCACAAAGGTTCTCATGTAAGCCTTTTGTTGAGCATAAATCATAGGGCTTCTTATTCCTCTTTTCATGGAACCTTTGTGAAGAGAGCTCTTCTTCTTTCAGCTATTTAAGAGCAATCCATTCTGTTCAGCAAGATTGTCTTCATTGACAACAGGACCAACAAGATCAGAAAAGTAAGACCTGATTGGCATGAACTTGACCCATGATATCAATCAGTCTAGCATCAGTATAGTATTTTGCTGACATCAAGCACATCCTGTTGTCTTTTTCTCTGCTTCTATCTGCTATCTGTCTTTCCAAATTCAGCATGTCTTTCTTCAAATAATCTTTTTGCAGTTCCTCACCAAGCCTGTCTTCCTCATCTGCCTAAATGTCCTTCTCTTTGGACAGGAAGGTTCTACTTTCCTTGATAGAGATATTCTTTGTTGGGTGTACCAGTAGGAGCACCAGTAGAAACACCAGAGGAAACACCAGCAGACATATCAGTAGGAAGAGGTTAACCAATAGGAACCAGTAAAGCTACCAGTAGGAACTCTTGCACCACCAGAAGAAACACTTAACCAACCAGAATGAATTCTTTATCATCAAAAGAAGGCCACACTGTCCATGAATAACACTTGAAAAGTGCTAAACCACCCTCATGAATGATGCATCTACAAAAGGTTAGACCAAAACACACAAAACATATACAATGAAAAGGAAAAATTAACTATCAGAATTAACTAACTACATACCAGGGGTAATAACTAAAACTATCAGTAGAAAAAAAAACTACCAGAAGAAAAATATTGTAACAATAAAAACTAAGTGGTAAAACAAACGAAAAACCAACTATTTAGAAAATTTTACAACAACAGTCCTCCCCTTGGACTCAAATCCTCCCCTCAAGCCTAGCACTTAGGGATTGAGCATCCCAATGTGGACCACCAAATAATTGAATCTTGGTCCATCAAAGGCTTTGGTCAATAAATCAGCCACATTTTCATCTGTGTGAATCTTAAGCACCTGAATAAGATTTTTCTCATTTGCATCTCTAATAAAATGGTGCCTAATTTCTATGTGCTTTGTTCTTTGGTGAAAAACTGGGTTTTTAACAATGCAGATGGTACTCTGATTATCAATAAAAAATTTTGTGTTCATAAAATTGAACATAATCAAGTCATTTAATTTGAATCAAAGTTTCTGTCCCACAACAGTTTTAGCAGCTGCAACATATTCTGCTTCAGTTGAAGAAGTAGCCACAATGGTTTGCTTTTTACACTGCCATGAGATCAACCTTCTACCCAGGAACTGACATCCACCAGTTGTGGATTTTCTATCACCATGTGAACCAGCATAGTCACTGTCACTATATGCTTCCAACACAAAAGGAGAATCTCTTGGGTACCATAGACCTAGTTTTGGTTGGCCTTTAAGATACTTAAAGATCTTCTTGACTGCATTCAAATTGGAAGTCAAAGGTGTAACCTGGTGTCTAGAACAAGCACTCGCTACAAACATAATATCAGGCCTTGAAGGTTGTCAAATACATGAGGGAACCTATCATGGATCTGTAATGAACATTAACAGCATCATCAGGTTCATCCTTGGATTTAGGCTTTGAAGCTTCATAGGGTGTTGTTGCAGTTCTCACACTTTCCAATCCAAATTTCATTAAGATGTCCTAGACAATACTTGTCTGGGGATAAGAACCCATCAGGCTTTCTGCTAATCTTGCAATCTTAATAAAAATGTTAAACTCACCCATAGCATCATCTCAAATTCTACTTTCATCAACACCTCAAATTCATCAACACCAGCCTTCTTTGTTAGACCCAAAATAATGTCATCCACATAGACCTGTACTAGAATTATATCCCTGGAATTCTTCTTAATAAAGAGAGTTTTGTCTATTGTACCTCTTCTGTAATTATGCTTTAACAGAAAAAAAAAAAAATAAAAAAAAAAAAAGTAAGACAATCTTGCATACCAGGGCCTGGTCGCTTGATGAAGAACCATACAAGGCTTCAACAACTTGTAAAATGCTTAGGGAAAATGAGGATCTTCAAATCCTTAGGTTGTAGTAACATAAACTTCTTCGTTAATTTCCCATAAAGGAAGGACACTCTTCAATCCATTAGAATATTACCATAAAAACCCATTATTGAGGTAAATGCTAAGAATAGTCTAATATCTTCAATTCTAGCATTGGAGCAAATTACCTCATTCATAGTCAATGCCTCCTCTTGCCTATGACCTTGAGCCACCAATCTGGCTTTATTCCTGACTACTATTCCTCTAGCATCTCTTTTGTTCTTCAGAACCATTTTGTCCCATTAGCATTTTCCATCAGGCAAAGGGCAAGTTCTATACCTTCTGATTAATAAAACTGTTGCATCTTTCTCTTGCATTGCCTCAACCCAATCAGAATCATTAAGAGCTTGGGAAACACTACTTGGTTCAAGTTAGGATAAAAAAACAAGCAAACATACAATGTAAATAGTTTGTGTGATTATTCCTTTGTTGATCATGAACATAGCTGACAAATGTACTACCATATTTAGGACTTCTTCAATGTTTCCTCTGTCTGGAACTGGTGAAGTGAGATCTCAAGAAATCTATGATTGGAGGATGAATGGGTGGTTCACCCTCTTAGTGGGAACAGGATCAACATCTACAATGGGCGCTAAGTTGGTGACAGTACTACCAAAAGCAGCATCATATGAAGAGGAAGAGAAAATGCCAGTACTAGGATGGTGGTATATGTCCTCCATCTCTGAAGATGAGGATATGGAATTTGCAAGGTCAAAAGGAGAGGGAAATCTTGTAGAATGTTTACTGAGCCCATGAGTGACAGAGAAGTGTAATGTTTCATCAGCATGACAGGTTCGATATAGTAGGAATGGTTCCGGCAAAACCAGCAGATATAATAGCAGCAGGGATCAAAGTAGATGGATCAGTAGAACCATCAGTAACACCAGCAGCAGAAACAACCTTACCAGCAGGAACCCTATTACTACTGGTTGCAAGATCAGCTTGACTCTGATGCTTCTCAGTTGTAGCATTGGCTTCATATGCTTGCTTTTGAAGCCTAGCAAGTTCCTCTGCATAATTTGAACTGCTCTCCACCATGTCAGAAGCTGCATTAACCTTTGTACCTGAACAAGAGTTAGAAGGAAAAGAAGGAACGACTATGACTTGTTCATCACACTCCGAATCTGAATCAGCTTGTGTACCTGCATGTATGTTAGTATCTTGGGAACCTGCAGGTTGATTAGCTTTGAAACGAGTATAACCTAAAGAATCAGTCAAATAGTCAAGGTCAAAATACCACTCATGACCCAAACCCTGAACATTAGGTTTCTCCTCAAGATATCTCAGATTAAGTGTTTCTTCTATCTTTTTGCTGGATAAATTGTAGACCCTATAAGCCTTACTATGAGCAGCATACCCAACAATAAAACCTTCATAAGTTTTTCCCTCAAATTTTCCCAAGTGGTCACTGGTGTTAAGTATGGTCACAAGACTCCCAAAAGGTTTAAGATGACTGATGTTGGGAACTTTCCCAGACACTAGTTCATAAGGTGTCTTGTTATGGGGTTTAGTCACTAGAACCCTGTTCAAAACATAACAAGCAGTACTAACTGCTTCTGTCCAAAACATGGTAGGCAACTTAGAGTCAGCAAGCATAGTTCTTGCTGCCTCTATGAGGGTTCTATTCTTTCTTTCAGCAACCCCATTTTGTTGTGGGGTTCTGGCATTACTGTAATCCCTTCTAATCCCCTTTGACCCACAGAGTTCAATTAATTTAGAATTTTTAAACTCTGTCCCATTGTCACACCTTATGGCTTTAACCTTTTTAGTTAACTGGTTTTCAATAAAAGTAATAAAGTCCTTAAGGATACCATATGTTTCATCCTTAGTCCCCAAAAAGAAAACCCAAGTAAACCTGCTAAAGTCATCTGTAACCACCAAGGAGTAGTACTTGTGATCAATGCTTCTGATGGAAGTAGGACCAAAAAGGTCCATGTGAAGTAACTGGAGAGGAGCAGAAATGGTGCTCACAGCAGTGATGGCCTTGTAAGAAGCCTTGTGTTGCTTTCCTTTGTTGCAGGCAACACAGTTGTGCTCATTTGTGAAGAGTTTGGAGGGTAGCCCATTGACTAATCCATGCTTTGCCAGCTTGTTCATGTTTTTGAAGTTCACATGAGCCATCCTTCTATGCCATTTGGTAGACTCATCTAAGGATGCTTTTGCCAGCAAACAGGTGACATCTCTTTCAGGTTGGATGTCAGACAAATTGAAGCAGTAGAGATTGTTCCTTCTTGGAACTCTGAGAACCACCTGACTATTCTCAGGTAGTTGGAACTCCTTAGAGAGAACAAGGCACTCTTTATCAGTGAAAAGGACTTTGTTCTTGGTATCACAAATTTGTGATACAGAGAACAAGTTAAAGTTTTGAAGCTCTTCCACATAATAAACATTCTCAAAGTTCAATTTGGAAGTCCTTATAGTGCCTTTTCCAGTGATTTTGCCATCTCCACCTCCAAAAGTCACAGTACCTCCTACAATCTTCACAAAGTCATCCAATTTCTCCTTATTGCCTGTCATGCTTCTGGAACAACCACTATCTACAATTCCTAAATCTCTATTCTTATGAGGATTTTCCTACAATACACAATACAACACACATTAGTATACATGGGAGACCCAAGTCATTACTGACTTGGGCCTGCCTTGTGGATCATTTAAGAGTTAAACCATGTAGATTGATGAGATCCACCATTGTTCTTGGATCCCCATTGCATATTTGGCCTTTGAATTCTCCAAGAACAACCTGCTGAGGGCTTAACAGCAGTTCCCCATCTTCCCTCATCCATATTCAGTTGGTTATAATAGCCAGACCTACGAAAGTGTTGAAAATAATGGCTTGTTGGTCTGGTCATAGGTCGAGCAGTAGTATTTTTCCAACCAGCAGAAAATGGTCTACCAGCAGGAACAGATGTTGGTCTATTCCTACTACCAGCAGGAACAGATGTTGGTCTATTCCTACTACCAGCAGGAACAGATGTTGGTCTATTCCTACTACCAGCAGGAACAGATGTTGGTCTATTCCTACTACCAGCAGGAACAGATGTAACTTTTGGTAGAAATGATGGGAATATTTGCAAGATTTGTCCACATGGTTTATTTTCATTTCCAACTGTTTCTCATTAAAAATCACAATCTTTTATAAAATGATTTACTTGCCACACAAACAAAACATGTCGTAGATCCAAAAGACTTTCTGTTACATATACTTCTTTATTTCCTGTTTAAACTCCACTATTATTACATAAATTCATAGGAGGTTTTAAATTCTTCCTTAAAAGAAAACTAGGGATTATTTTGGTGGACTTGGTTGCTTGTTCAGCACGTCTCTGTCATTGTTTTGAGAGTCACCTGAAAATATGGGTAGAGGCTAAGGTTTCATTGGTCTTGGAGCTGAGGACTTGACACTTGGAAACACAGGATGCAATGTTAGTGGTCCTCTGAGTCTGAGGACTTGTCAATGTTATCATATGAGACAAGTAATTAGATACAGAGTTTAGTTTCAAAATTATTATTGGACTTTGAACCGTAGGGTAAACTGTGTTTCTTCAAGGTCAGGGATGTTGGAAGGATGCATGAATGTTCCTGGTTAGAGGGAGGGAGGGATCAGCTGCATTCATCCAGTTTTGACAAAACCTGTCATGGAGAGGTTTTCTCTGCAACAATCATTAGGGGATGAGTCAAAGATGCTAGCGGGAAGAGAGTCAAACAACACTCATCTGATCCAAAAAGTATCTCCAAATCCATAAACCAAATTTGATCTAGAGGACATGGAAAACTATTGATCAGTTTGACAGGTTTTTGGAAGACTCCTTCATTCGTTCATATAATGCATTAGTCTCCTCAAGTTTAACCTTAACATTCAGGTTGTTGTCAAGTTATGCCTTTTTCATTTCAGTTGCTCTATATATTTTGAATGTTTGTTGTGTTTTCTAAATTAGAAGTTAAGATTTTTATTCTTTCTTGAATGCTAGCTGATTACTTTGGTTCATCCCTTTTGTTGTCTAAGTTCTGTAAAGTACTTTTATATGATGAACCTGTATATAACACTCTTTGTAATTGAGCTTTATACATGTCAAATTTCCTTTTTAAGTTCAGCATATAGTTGTTCACATACCCAAAAGGAAAGTTTCGTACCCATTAAGGTAGAGATTCCCATGAGGCAAATTCGAGCAGCATCATTAGTTGCATCCTCAGCAAATCACCTGTAGCATTACCAGTTGAATCTCCTCAGCTCCGCAATATTCCATATACTGAGCAGCAAAAATTTCCACATCTTCTCCTTAATGATCTGACCAGTTCAACCAGAGAATAATAAAGTATTCAAGGCACTTGGTGTAGTCGCATTATTCAGCTCCGGAAGTTTGAATGGAAGATTACCTTGCTTTTGAATCCACCTGTTCTCCTGTACATTCTCTAGCTAAAGGACCCAATTCAGAAACATTGTATAGCATTTGACCTTCCCCTTTGTCAAACTAATGAGCATCCTTGTTGTTAAACTTCATCTTTCTTCCTGCTTTCTTTTCAAATATGTTAATCCTAACAGATAGCATTGCCATTTGCCATTTGATGTCTAGTTCCTCCAAGTCCATCTTCCCAATCTGATCAAAATCTTCATAAGTGATCTGCTGTTGTGGATCACTTTCAGCAACAAAGGAATGGAGAACACTTTCAATCACATTGCTTAAAGCAGCCCAAATTATGATCACTATTCATGATCCAATACTCCATCTTCATGGCCCAAGTCTCATATTCTTCCTTCTTTAAGTAAGGAAATTTGGCATTATTATTTGAGACAGTGGTTTCGTGATACTGTTGTAGTTGTTGAGATTGTGTGGTTTGTGAGGGTTGAGTGTGATTTGGAGACTCAAAGACTGGTTCAGGAAGTTGACGCTGGAGAACACAGGTTCAGTGGTTGTTGGAAGAAATGTGATGAAGATACTGATGGTGATGGACATTGGGTATGTTTGTGATGATTTGTGAAGTCATTTAGAGAAAATGTAATGTTGCTTTAACAGAGGCTCTATCCAGGCTTGATACCACTTGTAGGTCCAGCCCCTAGATAGATCTTACGCCTGTTAAGGTTGTAGATTTTATGTAATAACAAGAACTCTAAGAGTGACTCTATCAAATGCAACAAACTATTGTTTACCTGCGGATTTATAAAACAAACAGAGTTTAAAGAAATTACTAAAACAATGTTCCTTAGGGATCTTTTCTATTGATGATAAACTTGTTTTTCTAAAATGAATTTAATCCGTTTCGTTACATTCATCAAAACTTGTAGGTTCTTAATACCCACGAAGCCATACAAAAAAAATTAACGTGATAAAGTTGTTATCAGCTTCCTTAGGATATCTATTGCATTATACCCTAGTACTATACTACTTTACTAAATTAACGGAGTAAGCATAATAATACCAGGAATCAATATTGTTTCTACCAGCAGGAATGCTTTTGTAATGACTAGTTAATAAATATACTATTATCCTCTACAGTAGGAACTACACTACCAGCTGGAACTATTTACTCTACCAGTAGGAACTACATACCTACCAGTAGGAACTATTTATTACAAGATTCCTAATAGTGTGCCGGTAGTATTGTCGACTTTAGAACTTGTCCTGTACATCATTTCAAGACCTAACTGATTAGCAGGAATGGATAGTTTAAGAAGGCAACACTTAGGAAATCACCCAAATAGCCTATATGTGTGTTTTTGTCGACTTGTTACACTGACTTGTCGATCTCCCGTGACAAACCCTTTTGTTGCACTTACTATTAGTGCAAGATTACCCTTAGATCACCCTTGTTAAACCAATCTATGTTTTCACCCTACTCTATATGTTTTGTTATACCATTTTACCTTAGCCTACCCTGTATTCTTTATTTTCTTTGTATTGAAATCTTTGGCTACTTAAGTCCATGGTTCGGGAGTAAGGGGAACGCAAAATTATTGCTTTTGTGGAATGGGAACGAGAATTATATACTTTCGTGGAAGACCAATCAGTTATGATCTATCAAGACCCCCTTGTACCACCACTTTCAACATTGTTTATCTCAAGTGGGGGGGTGTACGTGTAATATCGAATGTTGCAGGGGTAATAATTAAAGATATAAACCCTTGTAGCATTTGCATATTTACCATGAAGAAAAGAGGGTGCAACAAAAAAGGCCACCCATGTGCTAAAAATGAAAAGATGGTGCAAAATAAAAAATAAAAAAATGGAGCTAGTAGCCCATAATTGCACCAAAACATCTCTGTTAAATGGAGCTAGTATCCCATTATTACACTAATACTCATGAAGAATGGAGCTAGTAGCCCATTATTGAAGATCATATTTTCAAACTTTGACTCTTGGACCTATGGATGGACAGTAACTAGTTACGACAACCATTGATTATTTTAGACTATTTGTTTTGTGTTTTTATTAACAACCATTAAATGTGTATCCCATGTCTATCCTAACCCTTAATCACCATTTAAACCATAATACCCGTGTTGCCTTTGAGAGTTATTTAGACCCTAATTCTAACTGGTGCAGACTTGTGTACTTTCCAAGCTTATGATAGAATACATGCTATGACTGTGCAATTGAGCGATCACCCCAAAAATGAAACACTTAGACTAGTGGAGAGATGAGTGACCTTTTATCCCCTTTTCGTGAGGTGTTCAGCTTTGATGTTTTCTAGCATAAGAGTTTTATAAATTCATTTCTTGAAGTTATTCTCGAGAAATCTTTTTATGAAATGTTTTAACAGGTTCTACTTGAGGGCAAGCAGAAGTCAAGTGGGGGGATATTTGATAACATCAAATATTTAATACTTTTTGGTGACAAAATACCCCCTAAAATACCTGCAAATGTTTCACTAACACTCGAAAACGAGATATTTTCTATTGTTTTGTAGTTTTCAGGTGAAATGCAGGAAAGTGACAAGAAACAAGGGAAAAAGGACTTAAAGTGTAAATTCTGAAGAATGTTACGGCGTAACACCAAAAATGGTTACACCGTAACATAAATTAAGCAAGTACGAAGATCAAGGAAGACTTTACGGCGTAACACCATATCTAGTTACGCCGTAACCATATATTTGGAAGGAAATCTTGTCAAAGTTATAGTTACGGCGTAACACCTTATCCAGTTACGCCGTAACCATGAAGATCCACAAATATGGAATGAAGATCACGTACATATGGAAGTTATATGAAGGTTATGGCGTAACACCATATCTGGTTACGCCGTAACAGAAACGTCACATAACGAGAAGGTCATGGCGAAATTTCTAAAAATATTTTTAGATACAACTTTTATCGTCTTTGAAGGACGGTAAATGGGCTAAGTTATAATTTAAAGATGTTTTAAATTATAATTTCATAATTACTCGACACCAAACAAAATATTAATTTATAAAATGTTGCTTTATAAATCCTAGCTAGAAAATAAAATCATACCTTTGGTACGGACTTTAAAAACACCGTTTACTTTGTAACTTTAAAACGTACGATTTCGTTTATGCAAGAACTCTTATTTATTTATAAATTGGCGATCTCCGAAAACGTGTCAAACCATTTGGTTTAATTATTTACTCACGCTTATTATATAATACTTGCAAGGTATACTAAACTTCAAATTAATCTTTTGATTTTGGCGTTATTATATAATTCACATATGAATTTATAATTGTTCATTTTCAAGGTAATTATATATGGAAATCTTACATATTTGTTATATAATACATTATATGATTTATATACTTTTGTGTTATTTTACCAAACCAAACTGCAACTTTTGGAACTTATTTTTATAACGTGTCGCGTTGATGTAACCATTCATCGGGAAACCCAAATACATTATCCTAGGCTAGTGGGACTAGGCGTTAAGATTAGTTGCAACTTCTTGATCGAGCCGCTTCGTCTTCCGTTTGTGTTGTGCATATTAGATGCCCATCTGTCAATCGTTCTACATCATCAAGGTGAGTTTATAGCCCCACGTTTTACATGTTTTACATATATTTTTGGGGTGAGAACATGCTTGTTTACAAATGCATTTACATGGTTGATTACCTGTTTGGTTTACATACTCATTTATATATCTCGCGAGGAGATACAATACTTGGTTTAATTTTTGAACGTAAACACATACTATACTTTTATGATTATGGATTAGCTTAAGTTGCATGAACTGTTAATTACTCGGAGGGTAAGCGCGAATGTTATAAGATAGATCTATTTGGGATTGACAATCCCCGTTCGGGTGACTAGCTATCACTGGGAACGAACGTTATACCATGTCGGATTACGATTGGATTGGCGCCTGCGGGGCCAACAATCACATACACATATTATTTTCAGAAATGCCCGGGTGTCCTTGGAGGGGACACCTATGATGGGTACATATTATTTTCATTAATGCCCGGGTGTTCTTGGAGGGAACACCCACGATGGGAACATATTCTTTTATTACTGCCCGGGTGTTCTTGGAGGGAACACCTACGATGGGTACACTCTTACTGTGCCTTGAATAAAGTGGCATACATACAAGTCTACGTCGCAGTTTCATGAACTTAGAGTAATTGTAATCATTGTTTTATACTCACATGGATATTTACTGTGCCTTGAATAAAGTGGCAATACATACTTGAAACATTTTGGTGACATTAAATTGGTCATGCATTCTTTATAAATCTTTGGGATAAGATTGGTACTTTTGGTGACATAAAATGTGTCGTGCATTCTTTATAAATCTTTGGGATTTTTACATGGTACTGTGATGACACAGTGGACAAATACATTCATTTGAAACTTACATTCATATTTAAACTAACCTATGAACTCACCAACTTTATGTTGACCGTTTTAAGCATGTTTTTCTCAGGTGATATAGATACTTGGCTTACTTGAAGTGCATTGGAGTCTATACATTCAAGTTTTTCATGGTGATGCAATTATGGGACAAATGTTATATCAATTTCAAGGAAATCAACGAGATTATTTTTCAAACGACACATTTAGAGGTCGTTCTCTTGTATCTAGCGCTGTGTATTATGAAGTAGCACCCCAAGTGGTATTCCGCTGCGTTGTGATTTTTGGGGGTGTTACAGATTGGTATCAGAGCACTGGTTATAGAGAACTAGGTTGCATATTTTACCCTAGACTATAACCGTTTTCACAAACATTGCATCACATCAAACATTTTCAAAGTGCATACACGCTACTTGCTTATGTGCTTACATTACGTGCTGCATTAAGTGCTTACGTGACATACATATATATAATATATATATGCTTGCATTCCTTTCGCGTATATCGTACGCTTATTTATATAAGAGTTATTATATAAATACCAGAATATTTTTAAGACATTGTGGGTTGCACAATGGTCTCATTCTACTCGTCAGACATTGTGAGTTGCGCAATGGTCTCACTTCGTTCTCAGACATTGTAAGTTAAACAATGGTCTCTAAGAATATTATTTTTCTTCATAGCTTTATACAATATCGTATTACGTGGAGACCGTCATAAATTTTTGTTTACATGGAATTATGTATGAATCTAAGTATTACAAGTCTTGTATGGGCGGGACTTGTAATATGAGGATTGATATGATAATTGATATGTTAACAAAGCCCGTCACAGTTCTGTTTACATAGGATTATGTATGAATCTAAGTATTTACACTTCCTTGTATGGGCGGAACTGTAAATGGAGGATTATATGATAATTGCTATTTGACTGGGGTGGAATTTTCATCGAGACTTTACTGATTACTCTAACCGTGGTACTCAATTAACGATCTTGAAAACTATGTGATTTCCCTGATAGTTTTACTCCCCGTCTCCGAAGACGAGTTTGGAACACTCGTCCCATACTCATTAGAGCACATGCATCGTCATGTCATCCATCACCTTGAAGGTTATGTGAGTACGCGTATTGCATCAGAAATTATTAAGTAGGATGATTTATAATCTCTTTATTTGAAAGGATTGGGACGCCTCTTCATTTAAATAAATAAATTGTAAATCACCGAACCATAAGTTTATCAATTGATTATTTACATAAATTAGGACGCTTCTTTATGCAAATAATGAATTATAAATGAGTGGGCTTAATGGTATCCGATATGAGACGAGTATGAACTTGAACTCGATAATCACCGGAATTCGTTAGAAGGGTTTAGAAGCACAATCGTGCCTTACCACTCAGCAGAATCTTAAGACCTCGCTTGGGACTACCTTATCTCATTCTTGAGTTATTACTCTTGCCGTTGCCAATCCTCGCAATCATGAACTGTTCGTGGAACTAACAGACTTGTTACACACTTGAGCTAATGGAGCTGATTCATCGAAACCCAACAAGACTACTTAGTACAATAAACCGTCGTCCATCGCATAAGCTCTACTCGGAGCGAGCTCCTCTTCAATATTGAACTTTATTCTGGGGATATTGTTTCTCGGAGGGTCCTCACCCTCTGCATCTCATCACCGTTTGTTATAGTTATCATCGTTATAGTTGTCGTGGTTGGGTCCTGGAGCGGTCCCGACTGATACAACTTTAGCCAATAGGTAATGCAACCCCACCTTAAACGAGATAAACACCTATCGACGAAACAGATAGTTGGACTATTCATTTCGGGCCACTAGTAGGAAGACTTAGGTCGCGATACATCCTAGTACTGCCAAGTAAGTTGGGTACTTACATACATAAGCCACGTTGATGTGAATCATCGAACATTACAGATAGTAGAAACGAGACTCCGTCCTCGGACATTTAGAAACTTATACAAACATACTCACGCGACTACACCTTCTTCTTGAGGTTTTCACTATAATGAGACTTTCCCTATAACGCGGTTATACCAGTCATAAGATCTGTAATGATATATTTTGAGATACCCATTTTGATGGATTAAATATCCTGGACAAACCTAGCCAAAATTTTTGGTAGATTGAGAAGTGTAGAAACACCGAATTTTGCTGAATAAAGTTATCAGCGTCCCAGTTTAGAACGAGTTATCACTTATTTGGCTTAAAAACGAAAAAGATATATATTAATTACTAGTTGACGTATCAAAAACGAACCACTAAATCATGTTTTCACAACTCGGACTCTAAAGCAATTTGATGTAAAATGATATTTCAGACAACTTTTTAGTTTTGACCGAGACCCGAAAACAGTCAGAAAATGACTGAAATGCCTTCGCAAGATTTTAGAAACACAAAAATAATTAAATTATACTTAATTATCACATTTTATTAAATAAAAATATTTAATAAAATACTTAGCAATTTAATTTAAAGGCGTTTGTTGAAAACGCGAATATTCGAGTTGAAATCCATTTTTTTTTCTTTTCTATTTCAAACAAGGCGTAACCGGTTCACAAAACAAATAACAGATATTTTATTAAATGTTATAAAATATTTATGAAATATTATCAAGTAAATACTCATTTTTATCAGAAAAATGATTTGGAAAACAATGGCGCAAGTTTCGTGCGTTGAATCGACCGTTAACTAGCTCGAACGAGTCCCGAACCGGAAGTTATAAAAACTACATTAGATATTTACACAAGTAACCCTCAACTATTATTAACTTGTCATTTATTTTTAAAGTTTTATTATAAATAAAACTTTTATACTTTTTTCATTTCATTTTTATAACAAATCACACACACATGAACAAACACTCTCTCCTCTCCCATTTCCGGCAGCCACCGCCGCCCCACCTCCGGCCACCGTCGGCCGCCGCCGAAAAACTTTTCCGGCGAGTTTTCCGGCCAAGCCCAAAAATGCTTCTCATCCCCCGATCTACCCGATCCTTTATACCACGCGCCGCCACGCGCCTCCACCGATCACCACCATCTCCACCACCAAATACGGCAGCAGCCGCTGCCACTATACTACCACCTCACCCCGCTGTCACCACGCCACAGCCTACACCACCATCGTCATCATCTCCTCACCCCTGCCGCCACCACAGTCGCACCACCAACACCACCATCACCCTCAACCCATCACCGCTGCCACCACCACCAGCCCCACGACACCACCTCCATCACCGCACCAACACCACCACCACCACAGCAACACCGCCAAGGGTGCGTGTGGTTTTATTAGCCATCGACAAGGGTGCGTTTGATTAAATAGTAACACCACAAGGGTGCGTCCGGTTTGGGTTAGAACCAAGGGGGTGGGTTCGGGTAGAGTTTACACCCATAAGGGTGCGTTTGATTGAGTGGCAGCATAGGGCGCGTTTGGTATAAGAAAACAGCGAAAGGGTGTGTTTGGGTTAACTGTTCCGCCATAGGGTGCATTTGGTTTTAACAGCCGCACCACCATAGGGTGCATTTGGTTTTAACAGCCGCACCACCATAGGGTGCGTCTGGAGTTGTTAAGAACTAGGGGTGCATTTAGTTTTATAAAATGCCACAAGGGCGTTTGGTGGAGGGTGTAACAGCCGCAAGGGCTGTTTGGTCCAAAGGGGCGCGTTTGGTTTTATTTTCACCAGAGGGTGCGTTTGGTTATGTGTTTAAACAGCCCACAAGGGCGTTTGTTGGTGGGTTTAGCAGCCACGAGGGCTATTTGGGGTCCACGGGTGCGGTTGGTTTGATATTAAGCAGCCGAGGGCTGCGTTTGGCTTGTGACAGCCCCAACAAGGGCGTGTTTGGTTTGGGTTAACAGCCGTAAGGGCTGTTTGGATTGGAAAAAGAGCATAAAGGGGTGTTTGGTTGGCTATGATACATCATCAAGGGTGCGTTTGGTTGGTACAAATCCGCACAAGGGTGCGTTTGGTAAATATAAATCAAATAATAAAAGGCATTAAGATTTTATATATAAAATCGGATAAATTAGTGGTAAAAAGGTTAAATAAATACGATGTTTATTAGTTTGTGAGTTTAGATATAATAACGTGAATATATATATGTTATATCTGAAACAAGCGGGAGTTGGAAAAATGGAAACCCGAATAAATTGCAACATATATTGAATAAGGGAAAACATTAAGCTTTACGAATATGGAAAACATTAAGTTTTATGAATGTGGGAAACGTTTTGAAAACGGGAAAGTCATGACGAAATTTGTATAAATTTATATGTTTAGCAATGATTTAATAAAGCTTATATTATTTTAGAAACGGATAAAGAGGACCAAGTTATATTTTAAAAAGATACATTAACTTGTATTATACAATAACCTGACCAATGAACGAAAACTATACTTTTACATCGAGGCAACTATTTTAGACACAATCTATCGTAGAAACGAAATATAATTTATAAAATATTATTTTATGTTTTATATGGTTATAAAAATTGTTACATACTTCGGTTGTTTTAATTGCATGAACGTTAGGCTTTGTCTAATTTTATTCATAAGGTTCTCTTTTTATTAATGATATTGGTATTTGTTTTTGTCAACACTACATTGGGATTACAATTTTCCTTACACCCACTTGTATTATATTAATACTTTGACAATCTATTTTATATACTTTTCATCAAGCTTTTCGGATCTGGGATTTGTTTTTTATGTTGTTATTTTAACTCAGGTACGGAGTTATATCATAAGGGGTTTATTTTTTAGTATGGTAATTTATAAAAATTATGATTACTCAGTTGAGTTACTTTCTATTATGTTTTTTAACCTACCTCCAACTATTTTAACTGTAAATTATAATCCTTTTAGCAAGTGTCGCGTGTTTGACTTAGCACATTCTTCGGGGGGTGGAGAGAAGTAGGAAGGGGGAGGGAAAGGTACTAATACGTCAGGTTTCCTTAGGTGCTGTAGGGGGTAAACTCTTGCCGGATTGGGTTGGGAGTGGGGGTGGGTGGTTTGGGGGGGGCGGGGTGCGGGGCAGTTTGGGGGGGTGGTCGGAGGGGTTGGGGTTGGAGGGGGGGGGGTTTGGTGGTTGGGCGGGAGGGGGTTAGTGGGGATGGCGATGAGTCGAGGGGGGGGGGCGGTTGGAGGCATTCCCGGAGGTGTTTTCGGGTATTAGCCGCCTCTGCGCGGCCGCTGCAAGCAAGCCGGAGGTCGGGCGACGTTGTGCGTGTGTGCGGCCGGGCGGTTGTTTCGTGGGCATTGGTGTGGCTATCGGGTCAATTAGCTGGCCAGAACTGGCAGAGTGGGGAAGGCTTGGTGGAGTTGGGGAGCAAGTATCTCGAGCAGGTGGCGGGGATAGTTGTTGGAACTAGCAGTAACTAAATTGTTCAATAACCCTTGAAGGTAGTGATTACATGCTTTTTGGTTAACATTACTTGATATTACTCGGTTACCTTTAATCAATGTGATTGTTTTTTAAAGAATTTTGTGAGTTTTATAGGCCACACGTTTTAATTGTTTTTATATATATTTTTTGCGGGTGAGAAAATGCTTGTTTACAAATGCATTTACATGGTTGATTACCTGTTTGGTTTTACATAACTCTGTTTTAATAGAGCTGAGGATGATACAATACTTAAGTTTAAATTTTTGAACGTAAACAATATATACTTTATGATTTCGGATTAGCTTAGTTGAATCTTATGAACTCGTTAATTTCTCGGAGGGTAAGCGTGAATTGCATGTTACTAGATAGATCTTTTTGGGATTGGACAATCCCCGTTCGGGAGACTAGCTATTACTGGGGAACCGAACGTTTATACCATGTCGGATTCGATTGGATTAGTGCCTATGGGGCCAACTATAACATACCAATATTATTGTCAGGGAATTGCCTGGTTTGTCTTGGAGACAACCACTCCCCTTCCACACAACCCAGGGGGGGATCAAGAGCTGTCTATGGATCCTAGCATGTTGTCTACGCGAATGTTATAAAATAGATCTATTCGGGATTGACAATCCCCGTTCGGGTGATTAGCTATCACTAGGAAAACGAACGTTATAACATGTCGGATTACGATTGGTTGGGCCTACAGGGCCCACAATACTTACATATGAACTCTTACTGTTATATTAGTGCATCGGTTTCATGAACTTAGAGTAATTGTAATCATTGTTTTATACTCACATGGATATTTACTGTGCCTTGAATAAAGTGGCAATACATACTTGAAACATTTTGGTGACATTAAATTGGTCATGCATTCTTTATAAATCTTTGGGATAAGATTGGTACTTTTGGTGACATAAAATGTGTCGTGCATTCTTTATAAATCTTTGGGATTTTTACATGGTACTGTGATGACACAGTGGACAAATACATTCATTTGAAACTTACATTCATATTTAAACTAACCTATGAACTCACCAACTTTATGTTGACCGTTTTAAGCATGTTTTTCTCAGGTGATATATATACTTGGCTTACTTGAAGTGCATTGGAGTCTTTACATTCAAGTTTTTCATGGTGATGCAATTATGGGACAAATGTTATATCAATTTCAAGGAAATCAACGAGATTATTTTTCAAACGACACATTTAGAGGTCGTTCTCTTGTATCTAGCGCTGTGTATTATGAAGTAACTCCCCCGGACACAATTCCGCTGCAACACGCATTTTTGGGGGTGTTACAATAGCTATTAGAGCTCTGGCTGAACTCTTCCCTTCTTGATCGTTCTTGTCCCTAATTATAGAATAATAAAAGCTTTTGGTTTTTAAATTAACGGACAAGGAAGGGATGAAGTCAGCATTAACATTTGTATACCCAATCATGCAAGAAAATTTCATTTTATAAAATCATCATAACTGGTTTTAACTTCATCAGATTCATTGACAAAAGTTGTTTCAAAATTAACATCTTGATTCGTCTCGGGTTCTAGAGGTGTGTCCAAGTCATTTAATTCAATGTAGTTACCATAGAGTGGGTCAAATGACTCATTATCCTCTCCTATAAGCTTTGTTTTTGAATCATGATCTTTCAGCATAAAGACCCTCATGATTAAGCTAGTAGCGGGCTTAATACTTTTGAAAACAAGTTTTTTCCCCCGATCCTTAGAGTAAATTTTCTTTTGTAAACATTAATCTCGGAATGAGCAGTTGACAAAAATGGTCGACCGAGGATCAAAGGGACATCGTCATCCTCAGGTATGTCCAAGATGATAAAGTCTATGGGGAAAATAAATTTGCCAATCCTTACTAGCACGTTTTCATCAATACCACTTAGTTGTTTTATTATTCTGTCAAACAGTTCAATGGTCAACCTAGTGTGAGATAAAATTCCTAGACCAAGGTTGGTGTAGGTAGAAAGTGGCTTAACACTCACATTTGCTCCTAGGTCAACAAGGGCTTTATCAAAACAAACATTATGAATAAAACAAGGTAAAGTAAAGCTCCCTGGGTCCTTTTCTTTTTGAGGCAAGGTGTGATCATAAGCTTCCAAAATCTTCATATCTTGTGCCTTTCTCTAATCGTCACAATAGTAGTTTTGTAGTCGCCTCGAGAAGAGAATTGTTTTAGAAAACATGCTTCTATGCTGTGAGCCTGATACGTTGTATGGACCACATCTCATACGGCGTATCCCAGATGAATTTTCTTTAGTGGTTGAGATTGATTTTACATGGTCCCTTGGGTTTGGTTCTCTATTTCTTGTAAAACTTTGCTCATTTGACTAATTTGAATTTCCAAGGTCTTAATCGATGCTCCTTGATTTCTTATGGCTGCATCGGTAGAAGCTGGAATATCCTTGATTGTGTTCGAGTTCTCTTCGTGTCTCTTTGCTGACTCAGCCATGAATTTGGTCAATGATTCCTTCAATGTCTGTCTTCGATCAGGGTACGAAGAATTTCTGTTGTTGCGCTGGTAGAATCCTGGCCTTGCTGCTCTATACTGTCCTGCAGGTTGATAGGGTGCTCCAAACTGTGTGTAATAAGCCTCTTCAAGAGTATTCCCTTCTTCCTTGAGTGGGCAATCCTTTGTGTAGTGTGGTCCTTTGCATATTTCGCATCCGACCTGAGTAGTGTATACTTTCTTGTTGACTTTCTTAATCTCTCTCCCGAGGTTGTTAAGCTGGGCTTGAATAGTAGCTAGTCCGTCAGAAGTTTCAGTACTTCTGACTTTTGAGGATGTTTTGTTATGCCATTTCTGAGAGTATTCGGTCATATCATGGATGGCTATCTTTGCATCAGCAGTAATTTTAGTGGGAATGGCACTTTTAGAGTCAGGGATTTGTCTGGTGGGAACATCAAGCCCATTATAAAACAAGATTACTTCCTGCATATCAGTCAAATAGTGTTGGGGACATTTCATCAAGAGTTCCTTAAATCTTTCCCAGGCTCGTAAAGGCTTTCATCCGGTTCTTGCTGAAAGTTGTTAATTTGCTCCATTTTCTTTGCAGTGTGAGCAGGTGGGCAGTACTTGTTTAAAAACTCCGTTTTAAGGGTTTCCCAGTTTGTAATCGATCCTGATGGTTTGTTCCTGAGCCAATGACTTGCGGCTCCAGTCAAGGACATGGGAAAAACTCAAAGCATTACTTGATCTTGAGTCACCTTGGGAATATGAAATAAGTCAACGATATCAAGGACTTTTATGATGTGTTCGTTTGGGTCTTCATGTTCTGAACCGCTGAAAGTATTTTCGTAAAGTTCCTTGAGATATTGCCCTTTTAACTCAAAGTGAGTTTTGTCATTAATTTTGGGCCTAACAACTCCTCACCTATAGTTTCCACGGGTCTTGCTCATATAATGCTCCATTGTTTCCGTCATAATTTCTGTAGTTTCTTCTTCTAATGTTCTTTGATATCAGAAACTAAATCGAGCTCTGGTGAACTCAACTCCACGAGACCAAGTGTCTCAAAAAGCCTCCTTTTTGAGCGAAATACACTTTCCGGGTTTTCAAAAGGTGTAATTAGTTCCTTAGTGGAACTTCTTGTCATGCATCACCTGAAACAAAGGATAATAAATTAGTAGGACAGGCTCTTTGGAAAGAATACAGAAAATTAAACACGGAAATCAAACTGTTATTGTATCAGACCAATACGCCGTATTCAATTAATTTGAATGCGCCGTATGGTCTGCTGAAGGTCAGTACGCGTATTGATTATACAGATTACGCCGTATTGTAAGAATAGATACGTTGTTTAGATTGTAGAGATCAATACGCTGTTCTGAGTGGAAAGGTCGATACGTCGTATCCAACTGGTAGATACGGCGTATCTGTTGATCTTTCAGAATAAGATACTTAGAAAATAATTATATAATGTAGGAATTTAAACACACAATTAAATTAATTACAAACTGAATTAAATTACACTAACTAGAATATTTTAAACTAATGGTTAGAAATACTAATAAAATTATAGGTTAAACTTTTTCACTCCGCGGCAACGGCGCCAAAAACTTGATGTGCTGTCGTGTAGGGTCAATTTATTGATTACCAAGTTTTAAATTTATATTTAGCCGACTTATCCTAAAATGACACTTTAACGGGCAGTGTACCTGATCGGGTGGAGTTTCATGGTAAGTAGGGTGTCGAACACTAAGAGCGAGGTCTTTAACCTTATAATCTATAAGTATTTTAATTACTCTACTTAAGTTAATTCTAATTACTTGTTAAACCTATGCTATATACGTCTTCTACCAGGATTAGGGGGTTTTTAGCCTGATAGACTGGCACAGGTTTTAGGGTGACAATAATCAATTCTAAACACAATAAACATGCAAGAAAATAATTAGAAGATAAAAGAGCGGTACAAGCCAAATAATAGAAAACCGTATTAGCCATATTAAATCCGATTAAACGCTGGTTTATTTATTTAGTGCAATGATTTCTTATCTCGAAGCGGTATATCATTCTTAAGACTTAGGCTGGACATCATCCTAAGACCTAGACACATTGAATCCTGTCACAATTAACGTATATGCATAAAGCATCCTTTTAGCTTAATTATAATCTATCTAGGGATTAAAGCAATGGTGATCTTGATAAACTCTAGCCCATCGGTACTTTACCCACTTACAGTTTGATGGTATTTAATATACTGGTAGTACACTGTTCAAATCTTTATCAATTAATGAAGAACATACTTGTTGAAACATTATGGATCACCTGCCGGTCCACTAAGCTCTTAATTTAAAGACAAAGATAGAATGTTATTTGTGATCCTATTGGTCCAGTAATATAAAACACGATACGGAGAGTTATCCTAGTATCTAGCTCACTTGTTAGGCGTAACTAGACCCAGTTGAATGATAGGTCGCATATTCAAACACGTAGATAAGTATCATGTGATAAACATAATTAAACTTTCAACGATAAATTAAGAAAATCGGTTTTAAAACAAACCAAACATTAAATCTTCATTAAGATGGCTAATACCCTAGGGTATTAGCTGATAACCATTGTAATTATGCAAGCGTGATCAAATAACCAAGGTAAACTAAACGTTTTACTGAATGATACCAAAAATTAAATGATTACAAGAGTATAGGAATTACACGGTGTCTTCTATTTAATCGTGATCGATGCTTGACCTTTGGTTTCTCTTTTTTTCTTCAGAAAATCGTCTTTTATGTGTATAATATGAAGAATATGATTTTGCACACTGAAAATTCGTTTTAGAGTCTTCTATTTATAGTGTCTGAAAAAACCTAGATACGCCGTATTTAGGCCAATACGGCGTATGGGGGTGTTTCCCTTGGAGTGCGTGCAAAGTTTATAATCAATCTGTTATATCTTGCCAAAATATATTATTCGCCAAATCTCTAAATACTTATCTTGCTGGATACGACGTATAGTAGGAGTTGGATACGGCGTATTGGTCAGAAATAGAAAATCTTCAAATATCTTCGTTTTAACTCTAAAATATGTGTCTTTTAGCATGTCTTCACAAATCACTCCTTAATTATTGTAAATAACACTTTTAAGCAATTAAGTACAAATTCTTGCAATAATTATATAAAAGTGGTTAGTTTATTCGGGATAAATGATGGTATAAATGTGACGTTATTTGATGTCATCAAATATCCCCCCACTTGAATCCTACTTGTCCTCAAGTAGACTCTAGATTATATTGAAAATGTATCCCAACCGAAGTCAAGGATTTTTTTATTTAAGCACTTATTTTGTTTTAATCACATGTACAAGACCAAGCACCTCACGAAATATAGAAATGAAATCACTCAGATCACTCAACTAATCTAGGGTGTAACATTTAATTGGTACGCTCATTTGCTCGGTCGTGATTAACTTCATATCATATGCTTGGCAAGGATACACATCTCCACCACTAGAGCTAAGGAAAAACAAGTCAAAAGGTAAATTGAGCTTTTATATAAGGCTAAGGGTAGATCATTCTAACAATCTTTCATCGATAGTACCACACCAACGAGGCAGCTGAAGCACACATACACGGCCGTAACGACGGAATAGGCATGTGTGTTCGATCGTATCCTCATTCTAGTTTAACCAAGGGTTAGGATGAAGAACGATATAGGGTAGGGATCTTCTAGTTTTCACCAAAAGTAATAAACCAGCAAGGAGCCTAAATCACGCATACATGGCTGTAACGATGGAATAGACATGCATGACTCAATCTCAACCTCGTTCGAGTAAAACCAAAGGTTAATTGCTACGAATGGGAAGTAAATTGTTATTAAATAGAATTCACAAAACAAATAGATTAAGCTTTGAACAAATAAGGTAGTTGCTAGTAACGTTTCCTTGACCATTCCATGATAAAGACTCGAAATATATACAAACTTACAAGATTAGTTCGCAAAACAGAGTTCTGTACTTTACATGAGTTTATGACCACTTTAAGAGTAGTCTGGATTTTTGGTCAGATTGATACTTTAATTGAGGATGTATTAGCTTAAATGTTGCAATTTTGATCAAACCAAGAGGGTAAAAATTGAGTGAGTTATGACTGAAACAAGTTCGGGTAAGTTTTTTGCTTTCTGGACAACACGACTATGGTGTATTCTAGGCTATTTTTTGACCCTTTAAACTTTGATTTAATTTACGCGACTTATATTTTTAGAAAGATAACTCGAAAACCTAGGCTATTGAAACATATTCTTCTAGTAGAAAATGAGGGAGATACGCCCCCGTGAAGTTGGGAAAACCCTATTTCCAGTCTACTATTTTAATTACTTTCTTATATAAAACGCTTTTAGCTTTTGTTATAAAGTATATTTTGGACATGGAAAACCGTAGTGTGACAATTCGTATTTTCAGGTCATTTTACGTCAATAAACTCTCAATTATTTATTTTGAACTTTTACGCGTTTACTTTTATTTATAACCGTTAAGCTCAATCGCGTAAACGAAAAATCAACAATCAACGTAATCTGGCATTAAACAAATAAAAGTTTACGACAATTATGTGTTATATAATTATTACGAAGATAATTTATAACTTTTCATATTTTATTTGCACACTTGTACGTAAAACGCTTACGTATACACTTACACTCACGCTTGCATGCAACTAGCCAACACCTTTCATATTTATACATATGTATGCATGTAAATAACTCATAATGTTAAAAATTAAGCATACATGTTTCTTGTTTATTTCCTTGCCGCCACCTAAGCCTATATTTTTGGCAAATGAGACATCATTAGGAACTAATTACCATTCTTATGCTTAACACGCCCTTATGTAAACATGTGAGGCTTACTTGAACCAACACACCATCTTTCTCCCTAATTTGGTTAACTAGTCACTATTCAAGCCAAAATGAGATTTAAACCTTGCCTAAACTATGCCTATATAAGAAACCTCACCTAACATGCTTCATTCATCACAACACAAACCAAAAATCTATCTTTTCCTTCTCTTTGGGTTTCGACATCATACACAAACAAAACAAAGGGTGGAGACAATCCTTGGTTATTAACTTGCAAGTATATTCAAGAAAGTATAAAGGGTATAGGTAGTTATCAAACAATTGAGGTTTGATTTAGGCATTAGTGTTGTTATTCTCATCACATCATCTTCATCAAGGTCCATTTCATTTTCTTCATACTTTCATAATACTTACTTTCATATGATCATTTTACATTCAAGTTATATCACCACTTAGTTTGTATTTCAACAAGTTTTCAAGAAAATCAAGAATATACATAAACATGTTAACACTTACACATGGATAAAATATAAGTAGCAAACATGTTAGAACTTTTAAAAATACATATTTTGGTACATTACATGTAGTAGATAAATTTATAAAGTTTATTGTTAAATAATTGTTCATAAACTAGTTTATGTAGTTTCATAATTTATTTTATGTTCTTGAAGTTTTGTTCATATTGTTGAGATGAGTGGGAGGAGATTAGGTTAGTAGATGTTGTTGTTTGTGAAGAGGGTTGAAGTGTATAGATTAGAGGATTTGTTGTGTAAATCTGAAATAAAAATCATAGATTTAAAGACTTATATAATATTTATACGCTTCTTAAACTTTATAAATATTATTTTGTAAATTACCTAAACTATATATATATTGACATTGTAAAAAAATAAAAAAAATTAATTGAGCGTAATAGACTATAATTAATTTTCGGACTATTAGAATAGTTTACAAGTATATATATATACACACACACTTAGTCATTAAATGATAAACGTAACATGAACATTATTTTAACTTATAAACTAAAACTAATAGGTGGTGATATAACGATATAAAATACATCATTTTATTTAATTTTGATTACAATATTCTTAATCGACCTATATTTAAATATGTTGCATATCGGCTATTTGTGACGATATTCATTGTTGATTTTTTCCAAAATCAATTTTATCACTTAAGGTGAGTTTATAGCCCCGCTTTACTTATTTCACAATATGTATAAATCCCGAGGTGATATACATGTCTTGTTTTACATTTGGACGCAAGTACTCTTTTAAACAAATTACGAGTTTGCCTAAGTAGCGATAACCCATTATGCCCAATATCATGAACTGTTAATTACTTTGTGTAAGGGTGTGTGTCCCGGGAGTAAGATAACATGTCTTGTTTTTCACTATTTGGAACGCAAGTTTATTTCCTTTAAACAAAGTTAACGAGTTTGCCTACGTATCAGAAAACCCATTAATCCCAATATCATGAACTTGTAATTACTTTTGTGTAAGCGTGTGTGTTATAAATAGAATCTATTTGGGATTCTGACAATCCTCATTCGGAAGTAGCGCTTACTAGTTTCGGAGGTGTAACCGATCTAAAAAACGACGTAAACCACTAATCGGGATTTAAGTAAGATGTTGCAGGATGAACATCTTACACGGCGACATTTTTTGCATAAATTTCACACATATATTGTTGTAGCATCAGTAGTCTCCATGAGCTTAGGAAAATCGAATTACACATTTTGGAGATATTGTATGGTTATCAATTATTTCATACATTGATATCTTGTCGGTCCCAACAATTATACTTACATAAACCTATGACCTCACAAACACCTAGTGTTGATACTTTTAAGCATTGTATTTCTTAAGTGAATAAGTGCTTTATTGTAACTGATGTATTGGAGCTCCCGAAATTTTACAAGATTACAATCATATTTCCTCATGCATTCAAACTATCAAATCTCATTGTATTATTTTTAGTCTTTCATTTTGATGCAACTTTGGGACAAATGTTATAACAATTTAAATTTTAGTTAAATCAACGAGATTACTTTTCAAACGACTCATTTAGAGGTCGTTCTGTTATATCTTGTGCTATTGTATTTATGAAGTAACACTCCCGGACATATTTTCGCTGCGACCTATTTTAGGGGTGTTACACGTTGATACAAGCACATTAGGTTGTGAAATACATTTATACATCTCATATGCATTTAGAGCACTCATTGTTGTAAGCCTAAAGCACATCACTATTTAATTAGGTTGCGGTTAGGAGTCGTTGTGTGTTATACTTGTGATTATTTCTCTAATTCACTACTTCACTTAATGTGAGTCTTCATATCCCTATTTTTCATTTCACTATTTGCGGGAGAATACATGCTCATTTATTTTAAATTAATACTGATATTTTTCAAGACCTTGTGAGTCTTCATAGCCCCATTTTTCTTTTCACTCTTTAGAGGAGCATATATGCTCATTTATTTTAAATCAATACTAATACTTTTCAAGACCTTGTGAGACTCATAGCTCCTATTTTACTTGTTTTGAACTATTTTGGGGGAGAATACATGCTCCTTTATAAACTCGTTTACTTGCTTGTTTACAAACTCGTTTACATGCTCGTTTTAGTTACGGACAAGTACTTTAAACTTTTACAAATACATTGCTTGCTTATACTATGGACACAAATGCTTTAAACTTTTATGTATTACCTAAGTACCCTGCCATAAAGTCCCCTATCATGGTCCGCTAATTACTTGTTGTAAGCACTAATGTGGTGAATAGATCTATTGGGATTGACACCCCCGTCCGTGTTTGGCTTAGTACATGGTCAGCGGGCGCATTTTCATTTGAGGTAGTACTTGGATGTTTTGGCAAAAGATCAAATTTTGAGGAAGCGACTAGAGAACTCTTGTTAAGGCTTCGGTGTCATGAGCTTAGGGCAATAACAGTACTTTTTCTATGCCATTGTATTTGTTATAATGGTCATACATTTGAAATAATGTGATCCACACTACCTTTATAAAATATTACTGATTGCTAAATACTTTTCATGATACCATGAGTGAAGCAGTTGACACTAAAAACTTTTGGTTCTCGTAAATGCTTTACTTAAACCTATGAACTCACCAACTTTATGTTGACACCTTAGCATGTATTTCTTAGGTTCTTAAGTTCTTACATGGCTTGCATCTGGAGTCGCATCTATGAAGTCTTTCGCTGCATAACTTGGATCATTTTGATGTCTTTCAAACTACTTATCATTTTGTACCATAATTTCGTATTATATCTGGTTGTAAAAATCGGTTTATTTTAAATTTATCAAATGATCTACTTCTCAAATGACTCATATAAAGTTCGTTCTCTTATATCTTGTGTTCTTGTATTATGAAGTAATGCCCAAATTACATTTCCGCTGCGATATTTTGGGGGTGTTATAGAAGCTCTCGAAGAAGAGTCTGCAACCAGAATGTCTCAACGACTGCATTGGAAACACCATGGTAATCATCCTAGCACTAAAAAACGAGACAGAGTGTATAGCCCTCTTATATGAACCAGACAGTAAATTTTTTGCCCAGGAAAACATAATAACCTGGATAAAACGATGTGTATTCGGCATCCTGCCCAGTCCATTCATCTGATTAGGAACCAAAGAAGATGTCAAGGACGAATACAACTGAGAACCATACTCATAAAGTACCGTAAACATAACAAAAGATCCTCTTAAGAGCGTAAAGATAAGGCTCCCGGGGATCTGCATATAAAGACAAACCTTCTGAACAGCATAAGACAAATCATGTCAAGTGAATGTGAGAGATACTGTAGAAGCCCCAACAAGGCTCCTGTTAAAGAGTCAGATCATAAACGGGAGTGCCATATCAGCCCCAAAATTGGAACTCCGTATCAATGCAGTCTACACGATGACAATTGCGCGTATTTTCATGCTAAGAATCTCCGTGCATAATTTTTCTGGCAAAGAAACATCCATTGTGGTGGTGCGTAACAAAGATGCCCAGAAAATAGTTCAACGGAGCAAGATCTGTCATAGAAAACTCTGATGAAAAGAAGTTAAAATCCTCTGTAATAATTTTATAGATAAGTTTGGTCAGCAAAATATCATCCACAAGATAGTTATGAAATAAGCCACGATCGGAACCTCTGTTTAAAATAACCCAAGGACGAGTCTCGATATTTTGTGGACAAACCAATACGACTATCAATACTCGTAAACCCGCCGAACCAGGCACGGGGTACATGTTTTAAGGCCATAATACGATCGCTGAAGAACAAAAACATGTATCAGGACATCGAGATCCTAAAACCCTGAGGCTAACGCATAAAGATAGTCTCAGATAAAGTATTGATGTGTTTATCGTGAGGTCAATTTATTGATTATCGAGTTTTAAATTTATATTTACCCGACTTATCCTAAAATAACACTTTAACGGGCAGTGTACCCGATCGGGTAGAGTTTCGTGGTAAGTAGGGTGTCGAACACTAAGAGCGAGGTCTTTAACCTTATAATCTATCAGTATTTTAATTATTCTACTTAAGTTAATTCTAATTACTTGTTAAATCTATGCTATATACGCTTCTAATGATAGATGGGGGGTTTTCAGCCTGAGAGACTGGCACAGGTTTTATGGTGACAATAATCAATTCTAAACACAATAAACATGCAAGAAAACAATCAGAAGATAAAAGAGCGGTACAATCCAAATAAGAAAAAACCGTATTAGCCATATTAAATCCGATTAAACGCTGGTTTGTTTATTTAGTGCAATGATTTTTTATCTCGAAGCGGTATATCATTCTTAAGACTTAGACAGGACATCATCCTAATACCTAGACACGTTGAATCCTGTCACATCTAACGTATCCGCATAAAGCATCCTTTTAATTTAATTATAATCTATCTAGGGATTAAAGCAATAGTGATCTTGTTAAACCCTAGTCCATCGGGACTATACCCACTTACTGTTTGACGGTATTTATATACTGGTAGTCCACTTTTCAAATCTTTATCAATTAATCAAGAACATACTTGTTGAAACATTACGGGTCACCTACCGGTCTAACTAAGCTCTTAATTTAAAGACAAAGACAGAATGTTATTTGTGATCATGTTGGTCCAGAAATATAAAACACAATATGGAGATCTATCCCAGTATCTAGCTCACTTTTAGGCGTAACTAGACTCAGTTGAATGATAGGTCGCATATTCAAACACGTAGACAAGTATCATGTGATAAACATAATTAAACTTTCAACGATAAATAAAAAAATCGGTTTTAAAACAAACCAAACATTAAATCTACATTAAGATGGCTAATACCCTAGGGTATTAGCTGATAACCATTGTAATTATGCAAGCGTGATCAAATAACCAAGGTAAACTAAACGTTTTACCGAACGATACTAAAAATTAAATGATTACAAGAGTATAGGAATTACACGGTGTCTTATATGGAATCGTGATCGATGCTTGACCTTTGGTTACTGTTCTTTTCTTCAAAAAATCATCTTTTATGTGTATAATATGAAGAATATGATTTTGCACACTAAAAATTCATTTTTGAGTCTTCTATTTATAGTGTCTGGAAACGCCGTATTGGGCTAGGCCAATACGGCGTATTGGGTGTTTCCCTTGGAGTGCGCGCAAAGTATATAATCAATCTGTTATATCTTCCCAAAATATATTATTTGCCAAATCTCTGAATATAGTTATCTTGCTGGATACGGCGTATAGTAGGAGTTGGATACGTCGTATTGGGAAGTGATAATAAGCGTTTTCTTATGAAGAGTTGGCGCTGATACGTCGTATCTCTTTATGTGGATACGGCGTATTGGTCAGAAATAGCCAATCTTCAAATATCTTCGTTTTAGCTCCAAAATATGCGCCTTTTAGCATGTCTTCACAAATCACTTCTTAATTACTGCAAATAACAGTTTTAAGCAATTAAGTACAAATTCTTGCAATAATTATATAAAAGTGGTTAGTTTATTCAGGATAATCAATGGTATAAATGTGACGTTATTTGATGTCATCAAATATCCCCCCACTTGAATCCTACTTGTCCTCAAATAGACTCTAGATTATATTGAAAATGTATCCCAACCAAAGTCAAGGATTTTTCCGTTTAAGCACTTCTTTTGTTTTAATCACATGTACAAGACCATGTACCTCACGAAATATGGAAATGAAAACACTCAAATCACTCAACTAATCTAGGGTGCAACATTTAAGTGGTATGCTCATTTGCTCGGTCATGATTAGATTCATATCATATGCTTGGAAATGATACACATCTCCACCACTAGAGCTAAGGAGAAACAAGTCAAAAGGTAAATTGGGTTTTTATATAAAGCTAAGGGGGTTGATCATTCTAACAATCTTTCACCGATAGTACCACACCAACAAGGCAGCTGAAGCATACATACACGGCCGTAACGACGGAATAGATATGTGTGTTCGATCACATCCTCATTCTAATTTAACCAAGGGTTAGGATGAAGAACGATATAGGATAGGGATCTTCTAGTTTTCACCAAAAGTAATAAACCAATAAGGAGCCTGAATCACGCATACATAGCTGTAACGACAAAATAGACATGCACGACTTGATCTTAAACTCGTTCGAGTAAAACCTAAGGTTAATTGCTAGGAATGGGAAGTAAATTGTTGTTAAATAAAATTCACAAAACAAATAGATTAAGCTTGAACAAATAAGGTAGTTTCTAGTAACTTTTCTCGACTGTTCCATGATAAAGACTCAAAATATATACAAACGCCTCGATCATAGAAATGACAAAGACAACCTAAGTTGGCGTTCCCATAACGGTCAACTTCCCGAACATCCTAAATTTACATACTTTTACAAAAGTGGTGATATCGGCCACTTAATACAAAACTATACATCGTTGATTTTTATCCACATATCAACGAATAATCGATCCTTCTAAGTAATTCATCGGTTTAAGTTTAGCGAACCGACTATAAATCTTCCTTCTCTTTTTTGATGCATTTTCTATTTTTCCATTTTTTTCATAACATAATCCTCGGTGCAATTTCACCGTCTTCACAATCATAATTCATCCGAATAATTTTTCCTTTAACACTTCATCTTCGGACATAATACTTAATCGCGAAAGTAGCAAAATACACGAGCTACATATTTTCCCATTGCATTTTGCAATTTCCCGACCATAACAGAGATAGAAAATTTCACTTTGACACAGGAAATACAAAACTTTACACAAAAGCAACTAGCAACTTTGATTAAGTAGGCTTAATCTACAAGGTAGGCTAAGGTGTAAAGGTGTAACGAGATAAACATATGGTGTGAAAAAGACAGGAATGGCTCAACAGGTTTTTCTAGGGGATCTTACTCATATAGTGAGAGTAAGCAAAGGGTTACACGGGATTTAACTTACCAGTGTAGTTTGTTAATTTTACAACATTTAGGCTTTTTGGTGTATTCTTAGAAATTTACCTATTAAAAATATTTCTCCATCTAAATCCATAGTACTCATCGTTGTGGTCTCGAGTGATATACCAAGCAAAGTTCTAAAGTCTACTACATCATCGGCACACTCATAATTTTTGTGGAATTTTTTGTAAACGTTTGGAAACGGAATGGGCTTAATTCTCACAATTTGGTATTAAGGGTTATCGTGCGCGATGTCATGTAACTAGTAATATTTACAAAAGTTGTGCTAGAAAAAAAATTAAATTTGACATAATTTAAGCATATAGCATATTATTTGTAAAAGAAAGGACAAGTAGGCGTTCTAATTCTCCATCCCCCCACTTAGATTATACAACGTCCTCGTTGTATAGATAAAATAATTAAAGAAAATGGGAAATAGAATTAAAACGAGGAACTCCCCTATTATGTTGCTCGGAATGAGTCTCCAATTTGACTTCTTGAGCAAAAGTGTGTTGACGAGGAGTCAGAATGCTCGTATAAGTTCAACACACGTCTTTTTCAGAGTATACCATATCGTTGATTTCTTTACAGCAATTCCTATCTCGGTTATACAAAGGTTACAATGCAGGAAAACAACTAAACACACAACTATACATGGATGAATACGTCGTATCCCAAACCCTAGGATACGCCATATGTAACCTGTAAAAACAATTAAAAATTTTAAAGTACTGAAACTAAATTACAGACCGATACGCCGTATGAAGTGTCTGGGAAGACAGACTCGTACAAACAATTAAAAATGTGACAAACAATTTAAAAAAGACCGGGTTGTCTCTCGGGTTCCTTTCTTCTTCATTCATCATCGGGTGTTGCCACGACCCATCGCTCATCAATGATACGTAAAAGTTCTCGATAAACGTCAAGGTTGTCCTTTGAGATATTGAGGTACTTGGACTCTTTTATGGCAATGTACTCTTCGTCAGCATTGAATGAGTACTTCATCATCTCGAATCTCCGGATTTTACAGACTGATGATTCATGAGTGGGATCAACCTTGCATTCTTCATGTCCCTTGTTGTCTCGGGCATTGCTTGTGTCATAATTTCTACCAAATATATTATTAACCTCAAGATAAGGATCATGAGCCTTTTCAGTTTTGATGTTTGCATATGGTCTCTGACCATAACTTTCCAAACGAGTAAATGGTGCGACTTCATATGATTTATCTTCCACCAACATTTTTGTAGCTTTAATAGCACATTATAGTCTAGTTCGTGGAAGTTTCCAAAACTATTTACCAACCATGCACAAAATTTTATCACACTGAGAGTCGCATTTCCCCATGATTCTTCAACTTTTACTTTGTGCATTAAGGTTTCTTCTTTCAGTTTTCCATCAGCTAATTCATCATACCACTTGTGATCTTGGAAATAAGTCATGTTTCTGACCCGAACCATCCCAGGTAGCTCTCCACCATTACAAAACCCATCAATATCTGAACTACACGTGGGCCATTTGGTTATTCCATTCTTAAAACGATATGGTTCACATATATTATCACATAGTTGATATGGTACCCCGTTGTCTGACCATGGTTCCTCAAGATCCCTTGTCACATGATTATTTAACTCATACTCCTCTTAAGTCCTAATTCCTTGGATATCAAAGGTAAAAAAATAAGTGTCAAGTTTAAGGAGGTAGTTGAAGTCGTTGAATGCTTTACAAAAGGGTGTCTCGTAGTCAAATAAATTGCCTTCAATCTTGAAGATGTCAGTAGTATCGTCGGGGTCATCATCTTCCTCAGCTTCTATCTCTTCATCATGATCAAAAAGTTGGTAGAGTTTTTGAACGAACATTTCTACCAAATCTTCCTAAGTAGTAATTAAGCATATACAATCCTTTTTAAACCATTTACCTGCGGCACCTGTGAGTGAAATAGGGAAGATGCTAAGCCTAAATCTATCCTGACTTACCCCATTAATTTTGATTGGACCAACTACTTCGAGAAATTTATTAATGTGCTCAAACATGTTTTCTCCAATTATCCCGTTGAAAGTATTATCTTGTATCTTGACCAGAAACGTTCCTTGTATCTCAAAAACATTTCTCTCGATCATTCTCCCTTTGTTATCATTAGAGATGCAGTTTTTTTAGGTAACGGAGATATAGTCATTTCGTTCTGTCATCATCAATCAAATTCCTGAAAATAAGTACAAATGATTAGTAGGATGTGCCCTCAGGAGAGAGAACACTTAAAACAGGAAATCGAATTTGAAAACTTAACACTGGTACTGTATTAAATGATCAATACGCCGTATTCAATATTTGAATACGTCGTATGGGTCTGCTGAAGATCAGTATGCCGTATTGATTATACAGAATACGCCGTATTGTTTGGAAGAATAGATACGTTGTTTAGACTGTAGAGATCAATACGATATTCTGAGTAGAAAGGTCGATACGTCGTATCTAACTGGTGGATACGGCGTATCTGTTGATCTATCAGAACAAAATACTTAGAAAACAATTAAATAATGCGAGAATTTAAACACACAATTACATTAATTACAACATAATTAAATTAAACTAATAAGATTATTTTAACTAATGGTTAGAAATTCTAATAAAATTAAAGGTTAAACTTTTTCACTCTCTGTCCATGGCGCCAAAAACATGATGTGATGTCGTGTAGGGTCAATTTATTGATTACCAGGTTTTAAATTTATATTTAGCCGACTTATCCTAAAACAACACTTTAACGGGCAGTGTCCCGATCGGGTGGAGTTTCATGGTAAGTAGGATGCCGAACTTTAAGAGCGAGGTCGTTAACCTTATAATCTATCAGTATTTTAATTATTATACTTAAGTTAATTCTAATTACTTGTTAAACCTATGCTATATACGCTTCTAATGATAGATGGGGGTCTTTTCAGCCTGAGAGACTGGCATAGGTTTTATTAGGGGTGAGCAGAAGAAACCGAAAAAACCGAAACTGAACCGAAAACTAAAAAAACTGAACCGAAAAAACCAACCGAAACTAGAAACCGATGGTTCGGTTTTTAATTTTTTAAAAACTAAAAATTTCGGTTCGGTTTCGGTTTTTGTTCAAAAACCGAACCAAACCAAACCAGTTTTATAATAATATATAATTAATATAATATAAATAAATAAATGATAACTAAAAATTTTAAATTTATATTTATTTTATAGATGAAATTATTATAATATATATTATCTTAATGTTTATATATATGTTTGTCGTGTACGTGTGTTTACTTGACAATATGTCGTTGCAATGACAATGATCATACTATGTGTATTTTCACATGCATGTGTGTGTCTCTCATTTATATGTGTATAATTGTAAAAATTTATGTAAACATTATTAGGCTTATATTGACAAAAAAAATAAAAATAAAACCAATTTTCTATGTAAAACAAGTTTATTAGTATAAATTAACAAAAACCAAATTTAAACGGTTTAAAACCAAAAAAACCGAAAAACCGAACCGCAAAAGCCGAGAAACCGAAAAAACCGAACCGCCAAAAACCGAGCCGTTTCAGTTTGGTTTCGGTTTTAGCCAAAAATTGACCCAAACTTAACCGTGCACACCCCTAGGTTTTATGGTGACAATAATCAATTCTAAACACAATAAACATGCAAGAAAACAATTAGAAGATAAAAGAGCGGTACAAGCCAAATAATAGAAAACCGTATTAGCCATATTAAATCCGATTAAACGTTGGTTTGTTTATTTAGTGCAATGATTTCTTATCTCGAAGCGGCATATCATTCTTAAGACTTAGGCGGGACATCATCCTAAGACCTAGACATGTTGAATCCTATCACAATTAACGTATCCGCATAAAGCATCCTTTTAGTTTAATTATAATCTATCTAGGGATTAAAGCAATGGTGATCTTGATAAACCCTAGCCCATCGGGACTTTACCCACTTACAGTTTGACGGTATTTTATATACTGGTAGTCCACTATTCAAATCTTTATCAATTAATCAAGAACATACTTGTTGAAACATTATGGGTCACCTGCCAGTCAAACTAAGCTCTTAATTTAAAGACAAAGATAGAACGTTATTTATGATCCTATTTGTCCAGTAATATAAAACACGACACATCAAGTTTTGGCGCCGTTGCCAAGGAGTGTAAATTAATCTTGATTTTTATTTTATGTTTTGGTTATTAGATTAGATCTAACCCTTAGGAGTAGTGTAGATTAGGTTAGTGTATATTCTTGTATATTCTTATATTTTTTATATTTGTTTAATTGTTTGCTTGTTTATTTGTGTGTTTAATTTAATTGTTTTCCGAATACACTATTCTGGTCGATAACCTGATACGGCGTATCCACTTCCATTGGATATGATATATCCAACTTTCTATCCAATACAGCGTATTCACTCAAAAGTTTAATACGGCATATTCACTTCTATTGAATAAGGCGTATCGATCATCTGATAAAGTTCTTTTCCACTCTTGAACTTAAAACTCAATTTTTAACACCTTTTTCCCGCTGGTTCTACTGATAAGTTTTCTAGTTATTTTTCAGTAAAGAATGACAAAGGTAATCAAAGGAGAGTTAAAGAAACTTGAGGATCTTAACAACAAAGATGTTTCGCTCACTTGCGGTACATCACATGAAGTTTTCAACAAAGAATTCAACCGGATGAGCAGAATGGATGATGATTTATTCACATATGAGGTTGAAGTTGCTAACATCCCATGTGGCATCAAAATTTATAGAAAACACAGAACTCCATCTTCCGATTTTTAATAAATATAATCCGCAGAGCTCCCTCGTCCAAACTTAATACCTAGGACCTGAAATTTAATCATGCTAATAGTCAACACCATTGGTTGAGTGAAAATTCATAGTTTTATCAGTAAAAGACGTGGACCACAAGATTTTAAGGTAATGGTAGACTACGAAACAATTTTAACACATAGTCTAAAACATGTCTTATTGCATCTAAGCTCAGACCCGAAACCTTACTGTCCGTGACAATATTAGGGGTACGTGTCTGCCAAAACAGCCTACAAGTTCCTCAAATGTTCAATGCACCATGGCCACTTGTGACCAGAAAATTCACAGGTGGGGGATGTTAGTCCCGATAGAATTATCCCATAACACTTGCGCTCACTACATTCAGCAATTAACGGTTCCTGATTTGGTAAGGGACTTATATGCAATGCTGTTGGTTTCTTTAGGCAACAAATTTCAGGCAATAATCTGGATAGCATACAATTTAAAACACTTGTGTCCAAAAGTAAAACAAGCATGTAATTTCACCCCGTAGTGTTTGTAAAACAAGTAGATGGAAAAGGGGCTATGAACTCACCTTAAGTGAATGAACGGATAGTGAATATTAAATAAGTGAAAACGTCACGGACAAGTCCCCCGGAAATTGCAAACCTAATGAATATAGGTTTTTGTCATCATGAGTTTCATAATGCATTTAATATAATGCACGGCATCACAAGTTTTTATTGCGTTTCATCACCCCTAAAAACTCTTTTGTTTAATTTATAAAATTAAACATTATAAAATTTGTATTCTCTTGAAAAAATAATGTCCTTTTGTATACGTATTTTGCAAATAATAAAAAAATTAGTATACTTGTCCATTAATTTTTATATTTGTTTAACAAATACTTGATTTTAACGTTGTTTTTATTATTCGTATAATGTTGTCGTATAAGTAGTTCGATCGTCTTGTAAAATAATATTTATAAAGTTAAATCTTGTATAAATATTATATAAGTGATTCTAAATGTTTCGCAAAATTTTTATTAAAAACGAACCAAAACAACTTTTCATTTTTCTTTTGTCAGGGAAAAGTGGGTCTAGTTTACAAACTATACAACCGAAAATTATTTTAAATTGACTCTGGTTATAGTAAGAATGTCGTCCGAACGACTTTGTTCCGAACGGACTTTGTAGTTTTACACTTGACTTCAATCGGACCCGAAGGAAGGAAGGTCCTTCGAAACTGAGTGTTTCAGTAGATTTAGCTGTAGCTTTGCAGAAACATTTAACCGGATTTTTTTTCATGCTGTTATATATAATGTTCGATAATAACTTTGAATGATGGGAAACGTCGTTTATCTTACTCGTTGTTTAACGCCGTTTTTTGTGCGTTCTTATATTGCTTACTGTGGTTGTATCATCATATAAACAACATGTGCTACTGAATTTATAAAAATTCGGATCTTAACAGAAAGTTTCAAAACAGTCCCTTAGGTTTTATATTTTATAAAATGTATGTTTTTTTAAATCCTATATAAAATTGTTTATTTTTGTTTCAAAAACCTTTATATGGTAACCTTGTCTTCTTTGTATTTTGTATCATGTTTGTTTTTCTTTACTTAAAGTCCTCCTTGTCTATGGTCCACCAAAATGATTTGTCAATTTTCATGTCCTTATGATTAATATATCAATTTCTTTTTATTAAACTCATAAAAATATAAGCTAGGTTGGTTGATGAATATGTGGTGTTAAACGAAAACAAAAAAGTATGGTAAACTTAAAATGGTAGAAAGAAGAAATGGAAAGAAATTGAATGAGATTAGAGTTTAGATATGACCTTCGGAGAGCAAGATGAGATGCAAGATGATGAAGGGGGAAAACAAGATCAAAACTCTAAATGAAACTAAACCCAAATCGAAACCCTAAGCTTCTTGTTTAAACCTTGACAAAAGTTTACCCAAGCTTCCAATATATATAACCAACACCTTAGATAACTTGTATGGTTGCAAAAAAAAAGTTTTTATGAATTGTTTCTTGTGGTGAATTCTAGTCGTGAGCTAGAGAGGGAGAATAAGAGAGATGTGGTTACGTTTCTAGTGAAGTGTATGTGTAAACTAGTATGTATCTCTTTATGTACTTCATGAAAGTCCTAGTTACTATTTTGGAAGTCAAGGTTGAATACTATTAGAGGAGTTTAAGGAAGAATGTTGGTCAAGATAGTTAGGAGTACTAGGAAGTATTTGGGGGCTAGATGTTGGTGTACTCCTTGTCCCCTTGGTTGCAGAAATTAGGGGAGAAGGACACAAATATGTTCCTTGATATTTTATGAATGGATACTAGTATATATTGTATATAGATAGTTTAGTTTAAGTGTGGAAGAGTATACATGAGCTTGTTTGTAAACTTTGAATTCTAAACTTGTATTCCTTATGTGAAATCGGCAAGAGTGAGTTAAATGAGTGAAGTTTTATAAAACTTTGAGTATTGGGTATAAAAATGGGTATTTGTTGAAGCGTAAAAAAGCTTTGGTGCTTTCGGGTATGCCTAAATGTATTTACTTGCGAAACGTAAACGTTTCACGTAACCAATAAAAATAAAATATAAAAAAGTTAATTATTATTTTCGAAAAATAATATAATGCTTGCTTGACGTAAACTTTAATTTGTTTGGTGCCCGCTTACGTTGGATGATAATTTTTTTTAGCTTACGCGATTTAATTATATGATAAGAATTAAAAGTAAACGCGTACGAGACTAAAAATAAATAGTGAAATAAATGACGTCGTAAAATGACCTGAAAACACGAAATGTTACAGTCTCCTCCCGTTAGAAGAGCCTTGTCCCCAAGGCTCAAGTCGCGACACTTGACGAAGGTACGGGTTTAGAGAAGAGATGCGGATACTTCCTTTGAAATTGGTCCTCATGCTCCCATGTGAACTCAGGACCTTGCCGAGAGTTCCAATGAACTTTGACTAATGGAATTCTTCTCCGCTTTAGCTTTTTCACATCCCGCTCCACGATCTTAATAGGCTCTTCGACAAAACGCAGATTTTCATCAATCTCGATCTCTTTCAAAGGCATTTGAACATCTGGCTCAGCCAAGCACTTCTTGAGGTTCAACACATGAAACGTGCCGTGGATACAGCTCAGCTTCTATGGTAACTTCAGCCGATAAGCTACCGGTCCAACACACTCTACTATTTCAAACGGTCCCACATATCGTGGTGCCAACTTTCCTTTCTTACCAAATCGTACCACTCCCTTCCATGGAGATAACTTAAGTAACACTCGGTCTCCAACTTTGAATTCAAGAGGCTTACGCCTCTTATCAGCATAGCTTTTCTGGCGACTCCTTTCCGTTTTCAACCTTTCATTAATCTGAATAATCTTTTCTGTCGTTTCTTGCACAATTTCTAGTCCAATAAGCTGACTTTCTCCCACTTTAGTCCATATCACGGGGGATCTACATTTCCGCCCGTACAGATCCTCGAATGGTGCACACTTAATGCTTGTGTGGTAACTGTTATTATAAGAAAACTCAACCAACGGGAGATGAGTATCCCAACTGCCACCAAAATCCATAACACTAGCTCAAAGCATATCCTCCAGCGTCTGAATAGTACGCTCACTCTGACTGTCGGTCTAAGGGTGGTAAGCCATACTCATGTGTAGTTTTGTACCCAACGCCTTCTGAAGCGCTTGCGATAAGTGTGACGCGAATCGACCATCACGGTCTGAAATGATTGACACTAGCACACCATGTCTCGCTACAATCTCATTGATATAAATCCTTGCTAACTTCTCTGTTTTGTAGTCTTCACGAATAGGTAGGAAGTGAGCCAACTTGGTCAATCTATCTACAATGACCTAAATTGCGTCATACCCACTGCTGCTTTTAGGCAACTTTGTGACTAAGTCCATTGTTATCTTCTCCCATTTCTACTCAGGAATTTCTGGTTGCTAAAGTAATCCTAAGGGTTTCTGATGTTTGGATTTAATCTTAGCGCACGTAAGACATCTGCTAACGTACTTAGCAATGTCTCTCTTCATACCAGGCCACCAATACAAGTCCCTCAAATCATAGTACATCTTATCCGCACCCGGAAGTACTGAATATCTAGAAGTATGAGCTTCATCCATGATCAATTTGTCACACCCCCAAACAGGGCCTAGACGGAATACGTGTCCGAAGGCGTGACGTCATAATATATATCACACAAAGTACAAAGAACGACCACTAATGGACGTTTTGAAAATCATAACTCGTTGTATTTATTAAAAAAATGGATAAGTCTTACAAGATTTGAAATGAAGTTTAAAACGTTGCGGAAGCATAATTAAGTTTTCAAAAGACAACGAGTATGAATGATAATAAAGTCTTGAAAGATGATATCATATTGCACGTAGACTCCACATAGCACATCAGAGAAGTCCAAAGCTAAGCACCTGAAAAACATGCTTAAAACGTCAACATAAAGTTGGTGAATTCATAGGTTTAGTTCAAACGTAATTAGTGTGGACCACAAGTATATCAAAATGTATGCGACAGTTATAACAGATACAACTTCACATAAAAGGTATTTACGTTGCGCTAAGCTCATGACACCGGAGCTAATAGGGATGTAGCATATAACATGCGAAATAATTGCTTGCCCTTACTGGTGTCCGACCAAAGACCACCTAACCAGTTTCGACATGATATATATCCGTTTATCGGGAGACCCATGGGTAGTGAGCACTACTGGATAATTAGTCCCAATAGATCTATTTATTCACTCGCGCTCCCTCAACCGGACCTCCGATCTAGAAATTAACAATTCATGATAGTTCGGGCAATAGTGGTCCAAACGCTACTTAAGCAACATGTAAACAGGGAAATCTCACGTATAGTACTTGTGTCCATTTTAAAAAACAAGCAATATTTCTCACCCCAAGTTATAAAACATTTATTCAAAATGAGTAAAAGAGTGGGGCAATGAACTCACCTTATGCGAGTTATGGATCAAAAGAAATCAATCAAGTGAAGACAAATCTCACAGTCCTAGCGACAACCTAGCATATAGTTGTCGTTTAAGAATAATGTACAACGAATAACGCTTAACGCAAGAGCTGATCATCCGAGCATGAGTAGACACGGCGTATCCTTTTCAAAACGTACTTTCGAAAGTTATAAGTTTTGACAAGTCTTGACACTTTGAAACATCTTTAAAAATATTTTGTCTTTTAGTGTATTTCGTCTTTTAGTGTATTTCGTCTTTTAGTGTATTTCGTCTTTTAGTGTATTTCGTCTTTTAGTGACCCGACACACCAAAGTTGACTCAACAACCGTAAATGTTGACCTAACTCGACACTTAACGTTATTCTTCATTTTATCATAAGTTTGATAATAAAAGTATATTTTTCGACGCATTTATAAAGTTTATGAAATTTCGGCATGACCTTTCTAAAAATATCGACTTTCCATTTTTATCCATCTCGACTCGTGAAAATATCCGTTTTATAAAAGTACATCTTTTATTGACTCAAAAGAATATCCGATCGATTTTCGACAACACCGCACATATTACAACAAATTCATTCTAAACCTAAACCTCTTCGACTTTCAATTTACGCTTCCAACAAAACAAACATCTAACTTAATCTCTTCGCCAACAATATTTAAGCTCGCTATACAATAAATCTCAATAAATAACATAGCCGTAATAATAACAATATATATATCAAAATAGTCACAACGAACTTTTAAACGCAAAAGTACAACTACTTTTTATGTTCTTCCATTTATAAATAAAAAGATTAAACTTTGAGACTTGTGGTTTTATAGAAAAATAGGTAATGGTTTTCACAACGATCCGCTTTGTACACCTTGTTCGGAATGATCATACGAATGCAAAAGTACAACTCATTTATGAAAAAGTAGAGATGACTTACAAGGAAACGCGACGAAAGATGATTAGAAACTAAGAACAACCCAAACGTTGTTTATAAACTACCCGGATGAAATAACAATCAACCTCGAACAATATATCTTCAAATGGTTTGATCAAAGATTAAAAAGAAATGGATTTATGTGTGTGTTTGTAGGCGTTCGAACCAAGAGAGGAAGAAAGAAAAGAGAGAACAAAGTGTGTGTGAAATGAATATGCAAATGATTAAGATAACATATAAGCTAGCTCCAAAAATCACAACACATGCATGTATGTGTGTGTATGACCGGCGTGGGGACAAGGAGTCCTAGGGGACCAATTTGATCTCCCAATCAAACCCTTGTGTGTACATGTCCTTGTGCCAAAATATGGGAAGCTTGTCTCTTGATTTGAATTTCAAAATTTTAGCATCCTAAGTGTATATGTACGTGTATATCCGGTTACAACAAGGCCAGAGGGGGATCAAAAGTGACCTCCAACATTCTAGGGACATCATGCATGCATGTGAATTAATTACCAAGGTTTTCATGCATACATGCATTAATATACTTAACCGATTACGTAAACAACGAAAATGACTAACGACTTCACGAAAAATTATGGAATTTTAAATATTAATTAAAAGCGTAAAAACGCGTCCAATGACGAAAGACTACGATGAAATACAGTACGGTTCGCTCCCAGAGACGATTCTCAGATTGTAACGGGACAACTTCCCGGTTACACGTAAAAATTAAACGAAACATTAAAAATTCAAATTACCAAACGAAAACGGCTAAAATATTGATCGAAAATTTACGGGGTGTGACAGCAAATGCTTACCGCTTGTCGCTTGCCGCTTCTTCAAGAAGCATTTAAGATTCGAGCAGTTGATCATGTTTCAAACGCTTGACGAGGTATTGCCAAACAAGAAAATGTTCACCACTTGTCGCTCCTAAATACTCCATAATGCTCCAAAACGCTTGTTGTCAAACACAACCTTATTGTGAGCAATTTAGAGGACATAACCTTCTACCTCCATTTGTCTATTTTGTGCAATCATGGCACGAGGGGATTTGATCTCGCTCATGTTGCTGTTCCAATGTTGGTCAAAATTACGACTACTGGTGCATAAGATGAAGTTGTTCGACTCTTTAGATGGTTCAATGATGCCGAGAACACACTAATGGAACATGTTTCAACTAAAAAGTAATTTTGGGCAGAAACTAGAATGATATTTATTTATATTGCAATAATGGCGTTAAATGTCGTGTGACATTGTCACAATTATGATACATGAATTGATAACACACGCGAAACAACAACACTCACTCTTCATAACAACACTCACTCTTCATTTATCAAGTATAGTTTTTGGCCATCTATAACCATATCAACATCAAGAATTTTGCCCGCATCTTCGGTTACTATACAACATGTGGGACGAATGTGCAACTTTAACTGCTCTGCTGCGGTTTTGATTAGCTCGTCAGTGGTGCGTGGTATCCATACAACTACTCCAAATCTGCTGTTTTCTTTTCGTTCCCATGGGTGAAATGGGTATACTGTACATTTTCTTGGGTGCATTTTATCTGTCAGGTTAATACACAAAAAAGTTACTAAAGTTTGGCCAAATGTTCACCTAAGTTACTATTGTTTTTTTTGTTACAAATAGGTTACTCAAGTTTGGCCAAGTATACGGTTGACTTTTTTTTAAGGGTCAGCAAGCCAAATTTGTAAAAGGTTCAGTAACCCAAATAATAAACCCGTATACTTGAAGTAACCTCTTTGTAAACTGTTTTAAAGGTTCAGTAACCCAAATATTAAACCCGTATACTTGAGTAACCTATTTGTAACTAAAAAAACAATAGTAACTTAGGTGAACATTTGACCAAACTTTAGTAACTTTTATCTGTCATCATATACACATATATATTTTTGTCATACAGCTTGCATAGAAACTATAAGGGGTGTGCAAATGTGTGTTCGGAAAATGACTGTGATGTTTAACTAAATGCGTAAAAACCTGTTGTGTCTTGAGACCCTTGGGGGAGTTCTGACAACTGCGCGGATATTGCATCTTCTAGTAACTTAATCAACATCTTGTTTCCAGACATTCTCCCTTCATCAAGGGGAGTGTTACCCCATCTGTACGTTAAAAACTTATAATGTTACAGTTGTAAGTGGTCTAAACATATGGGAATCCTTAATTTGGTATCTTAGTGAAGGCTTCCTAGTAAGATTATGATGCTCACAATATATATACCATAAAACATAAATTTTCATGCCTTTACCTGAATATTAGTTACAGAAAATAGAAAATAGGACTTACTCTTATATAAACTCACACACGTCATCAAGCTGTGAAACTTTGATGGCATATCAAGTTGTCTACCCTATAAGAACACAGTAGGGCAGATAAATGGCGTACCTATCCTTTGATAGAACACTAGCACCAGCTTCCAACAACAACTTCACAATTATATAAGATCCTTGTGACGCAGCTACATGAAGTGGAGTTCGGAAGTCAAAGTCTTTTGAGTTTGGATCAATACCGTTGGACAATATCCGTCTGATATAATCAATGTCCCCTTTTGCCACCGTTGAACACAAGAAACAACCAGCATCATCTATCTTCAATGAGGCACCTTCTTTGACTAGTACTGAAGCCACTTTATCATGACCACTCTTAATGGCTTCTAACAAAGGCGTGTTTCCAAAATTATCTAGCAGTAAAAAGAATTTATGCAGATGAGTTCTAATACATTTTTAAAACTCAAAAAACAGAAAATAAGTAACTGGTTTAGTACCGGAGTAGAAATTACCTAACACATTCAGTTCTACCCCTTCTTGAATAAGGAAGAGAGTGATATCTTCATATCCTTTTGATGCAGCGAGATGCTGTTCATATCAACAACTTGTTAAAACAAAGATTTTCATTCTTCTACTATATATGTATACTTCCTAATATGCTAACTCTTTGAAGGATAAAGGGACAAACATTAGCAGAGTTTGGATATCTGCGGATGGGAGAAACATTTACAAATTTATTATTGATATAGTTTGTTGAAGGTGATAAGTTTGTAATTTTTTTGTTTCAAACTGCAAGAATTGGAGGAGTGACGACTATCTTATGCATATGATTTATAAATGCAGCTCAAAAAGAACAATATGGTAATAATTTGTTGTAAGAACATAGGATATGAATCAAAGTGCAAACATATTGTGTTCGATATTGAATGTCCCATTGGAAAAAGTACATACCAATGGTGTCCTTCCATCATAGTCTTTCTTTTTTGGGTCAGCTCCCGCTCGAATCAAGCTTTTCAGCTGATATAGATCACCATAATAAGTTGAACTGTTGACTCTCAACGCAAGCTCGGCCTCATGTTTCCCAATATGCAGAGTAATATCCGTCTCTAATTGCTTCATCCGAACATCAGTAGCTTTAGACTGTCACATATTTTAGGATGACGAATATAAGCACTCCCAACTCTTAAAAACTTAGGAATAGCATAATGTTAATATTCAATGAATCATATATGTTAGTTATCGATATCATTACCTCTACTATATTGTTTAGAATTTTTCGCCCATCATGAAAATATATCTCAAGGATGTTTGAGAAAGATTGTTTGTTAAGGCGAAGAAGTCTACAAAGCTCAGAAACTCGAACTGTATAAGGCTGAGGGATGTTACACAGAATAGAAACTTCTCCAAATGAGCTGTGAGGTTTTAGAATCGATACAGTCTCTTCAGATCCATCTTCACGTATACCAATTTCCTCCTGTATCATATTTAATTTCATATATCTTCTAGTAAGAAATGCCATATGATGTCATTGTATCCTAATATTTGTTGTAATTATAATGAAGGCTAATATACGTCCAAGAATTTTAATTTCGTATAAAATCAAATAAGGGGAAGGAAGTTATACCAGCTCTCCATGACAGATGAAATAAAGTTGCTCAACCGCATTGCCTTGCTCCATAATTACTTCCCCTGGTAGAAAAAACTCCTCATGCACTTTAGTTACCTGAAAGAAAATTAGTTTGTTCGCATATTACTTGATCAATTTATTAAGAATCGTAGAATATAAACATTACTAATTTCTTATATAACTTTAGCATATAGTATTATGATACTTTTTCGAGACTGGAAACAGTGGGATCATCTATCATGTTCTGTTATAAGAGAATGACTTACAATCTGATTGATGAATTCGGATGAGCATCCCTTAAATAGAGCAACTTTTTCAATGTATGACTTATAGAGTGTCTGAGATATCTGCAAGAACTCAAAACTTAATTTAGCATCACTGGTAGGGACAAAACAGATGTAGATTGGTTGTACCACATAACATGTGTAATCCAGAAACACGAAAGAGTAAAAATTAGCGTAACTGGCTATAGTTATTTGAAAATAA
>BQNB010021416.1:33526-64286 GCA_026074375.1 Tanacetum coccineum | reverse complement strand
GGAGTGTAATTGGTAAAGATATCTGTCAAGCAGTAAAAGATTTCTTTGTGAATGGGAAACTTCTTGGTGAGGTAAATGCAACTATAATCTCACTTGTTCTTAAAGTTCCAAATCCTGATAGAGTATCTGAATTCAGACCTATTGCATGTTATAATGTGATCTACAAGTGCATCAGTAAAATTATTACAAATAGATTGAAAGGGGTGCTTGGGAATTTGGTTCATTGACAATATTTTGTTGGCTAAGGAGTTGTTTAAAGGATATTATAGGAAACAAAAGATTAAAAAAGTTGCTTTTAAGATTGATTTACAGAAAGCTTATGATACTATTAAGTGGGATTTTCTAAGAGTGGTTTTGGAGCAGTTTGGTTTCCCTAAGAAGATGGTTAAGTGGATAATGGTATGTGTTAGTACTACTAAGTTCTCTATTAACATCAATGAGGAAAGAGAAGGTTACTTCAGCGGTGGTAGAGGTCTAAGGCAAGGTGACCCTATGTCACCAAATCTATTTACACTTGTTATAGAAGCCTTCAATCTCATATTGAGGAGACACATTAATGACACTAAGGAGTTTAAGTATCACCAGGGATGCCAAAAGCTGGGAATTACACATCTTTGCTTTGCTGATGATCTATTAGTATTTTGTCATTGGATCATATGTAGCATCTCGTATTTTACGGTCAACATTTTAACCGAGCTCTAAATTCCATTTCAAATTTGTAAGGAATTTATTATTTTGTTTTTAGCCGTTTTAACGAAAATCGTCGTTTTAGCTATTTTCGAGTCGTGATTTGGACTTTATCCATTTTAGCGTTCGAGATATCGACAATTTCATAATTTAGCCATGAGAGCTTATTTTATTTTATTTTTATTAATTTTCATCTTTTATCCGCGTTTGGCCGAAACCGCGTCAAAATAGTGTTTTTACAAATTTTAATATTCTAACTACGTGTTCTAAAAACAAATATTGTGGAATAAATGTTTTAGAAAAACAAAAATATAAATATAATTTATAAACATAACATATAAACCAAACACCATCTTTAATTGTTTTAGGCTCCATCAAAACTAGAAACCAAACACCCCCTTATCATATTTTTACTCCTACTAAACTCAAAAACAAACACCCTCTTTTATTTAAATTTACTTCTCCTAATAAACTCAAAAACAAACACCTCTTAATTTTTATAAAGATGGAAAAAAATTGTACTAGTAATTGATCCCCTATATAAAGTCCTAAACATTCTCATACTTCCATAAAACACACACATACACCGATTTATAGAAAACATCGATCTTCTTTCCTCCCCCTCTTCTGTGTTCGACGCCAAGGCCACCAAAAACCCCAAAAACCATAATCATTCAATCCCAAAACCCTTCCATTCAATCCCAAATCACTCATAAATTAAACCCCATCATCCCTAACAACAATCAATCACCATGCACCAAGTTTCACAGATTCTTGATTTTTATTGATTTTTGATTTCAAGGGTTTTGATTCAATTAAGGGTAATCAAAGCATCAAAGGGTTGATTACTAGTGTTTTTCACAAGATTTGAGTAGAAAAATCAAGACTTTTGGTCCTCTCTTACTCCTTCTTGTTTTCGTCCAAGACACCAAAACCATAAGGGTTTTTGGTTTTGACCAATTACTTGTTTCCCCATCTTCTTGTAAGTATTTTCTTTGATTTTGATTCGGTTTTAAGTATATATATGCACGCATGTTGATTTTGATAATTAGGAATCCATGGTTAATTTGTGAAAAGATAATTCTTGATTCGTAAATATTTGAGGATGATCAAATGGTTTAGTAGTGATTATAGGTTAGTGTGGTTATGTTGAATGCGAAATTGGTGTAAAAAATTGAAGATTTGGAGGGTTTGTAAATCCTCATTTAGACCAGATTGTTTAGGCTTGGTTTAGTGAGATGAGAGTTGTCATAAACTGAAATTTTATAGTTTAGGATGGTAGAGGTCGTTATAATGAACGTGTGGTAAAAATTTGAGCTTCCAACTCTTAAAAACGAGAAAGTTATGACGATTTGAAGTTGAGAAATTGTTTCGGCAAAATTCTGCACATGTTGTTTTTGTGCAGAATTTTAGTCCATTTTGCGAGTAGTGTAACTTGGTCATAACAATAGGTTTTCTAGATTTACAGGACCCTATGATTAATTGCTTTATTTTATGAGTCTCTTTCCAACGAATGGCGCGTCGTTTTAATTGTTTAAAAGTGGGTCAAAACATGTTTACTAAATGGGTTGTCAAAACTGTGTTTGCTGTCCAGAAATTCGATTGCAAAGATGTAGTGAGCAGGCGGATCAAAACTTAATATTTTTCGACGAAATTTAAACTGTAGTATCCTCATGATATGTGTGAATTACTGGAATTTTTCCAGATTTTTCTGGAATGATTAGAGGTGTCTAATGGTGCCCAACTTTTGATCAAGTTCCAACAAGCCCTATTTAGAACTAGTATCATTGGTGTGCATTTATAAGAGGAGGCTTAGCTATGATCTTTTGGTTGATCTATGGTAGTTAGATAACATATAAGGGTAACTTAAGATGGAAGGAGAATGTCTAGTTCGACCATTTAGCGTTCCTTTAAGTAAGCCAATCGTTTAGCTAAAAACGGATAAAATCTCAGAAAATGTGTAATCAATAGAAACATTAAGTGATGTAGTCCATGGATTCCAAAGTATCATTTTTCATGCACATTATGTATATGTACATTGATTTGCGTATTTTATATAGCTCGAGTATCAATCGCATATTATATTTATTAATAGGTCGCGGTTGATTGTCGGCGTTCGTTTCTATCTTGTTTGGATATCTTGATCACATCTTCTATTCGCGGTGAGTTCATAGCCCCACCTTTTCTCTTTTAATGGTTTTCATAAACTGTTTTCGGGGTGAGAATACATGCTCGTTTTACTAAGTAAACTCATTGATTTCTACTACGTAAGCGTTACATGACTATTTTTACCAAAGCTTGATTTGCTTACTACATGATTTGTGATCATTGAATACCTATATATGGAACCATGAGTTTTGAACACATTACTTGCTTTACTTTTGGACACAAGTGCTTTCAAACTGTATGCTATCCAGATTGTTGCCTGAATATTATTGCCTAGGTTACCACAATGCCAATTAAGTCCCTTTTATCATGAACCGTTAATTACCTTGTAGGGGTAAGCTGCGAATCGTTGTGGGTTAGATCTATCAGGATTGAAAATCCACCGCTTGAATTTATGGTACAGTTGGCATGTGCATTTAATATGGTGAGGACATTTAGGGTGTTTTGGCATACATCCTATATACTATAAGGGCAAAAACAGTTAAGGTTTCAGGGTCATGAGCTTAGTGCAATAATACATGTTTTGGACTACTGAATTTGTTTCGTAGTCTTACTATTACTTAAATCCTTGTGGTCCATACGGAACATACTTTAGTTATGAATCACTACTTGGATTTTGGAATGACATATTTTAAATATTGTAACGCTACTTTTCTTACTGAAACATTATTTGAGTTATTTCAATACTGCTTTTACTTAAACCTATGAATTCACCGACATTATTATTGACGTTTTTGCATGTATTTTTCTCAGGTTATATCTTGAGCTACTGAGCATTGGGAGCATTCAAGACGCGCGGATATCAAAACTTTAAAGACTCAGTTTTCTTCACATTCGATAGCTTTTTAACTTCAAATATGCAAAATGATTCACGTTTGAAATCTTGTAATCTTGTTAAATCTTAAATTATTGGGACCTGAATTTACTTGATTTCTTTAAATCGAATGTGACTTTTTTTAAAGTCTCTTTTGAGGGTCGTTTCCGTAAACTTGTGTGTATGAACTATGAAGTAGTACCCCAAGTGGTATTCTGCTGCGTTGTTGATGATTTTAGGGGTGTTACAGATTGGTATCAGAGCACTCGTTGTAGCGAACTAGGTCGTTTTCAAAAGCCTAGACTATAACCGTTTTTTGAAAAAATTTAAGAGTCCTTCACCATTGTTTGATATCCGCGCTTGCTTGCTCTCAGGTAACTTATATGCTCCCTTTTGCATCCTTATTGCTATTATATTAATAATGAATATATAATGCTTAGTTATTATTTTGGCTCTCATACGTCTATCTTATGACGTCATATTATTTTCTTTATATCGATCGGTTATATATACGCTGACTATTCTGATTATCGCGTACTTTCTTTTTTCTTATTTTCTCCCTCGAAAGGTCATATAGTATTTATATGGATTCCTCTATATATGAGCTACTCTCCTCTCAAATTCTTACGCGTATCTTCGGGATCATCACCATCTATATATATAATAATAATTCCTATAAGTGTTTACTATTTATGGTTACTTTTGGCTATTTTTGAAACTTTCGAGTAAAGTTGGTATTTCATTGGGAAAATTTTGGCTTAAATCCTACTGTATCTTTGCATTAATAAATAGGCTAATATGTTAGGTCCTAGTGGCGAGTTGGATGGAACGCCAACTCTTCTGGATGGCCGAGATATGACCAAAACCGTGGAAACAAACTTAGTGTGTACCAATATTTTGTATGAAGTTAGTTAGGTATATCTAATTTTATTTGACGTGGAGGTACTGGGTTTCTACTTTTGTGAAGGGTAAAACATATGAGGGACCGTGTGGTTCTTTTGGTAATTCGTAATCTATATTCCGGATGAACGAGTTACGACTAGAACGGCCAAACTAATCATAAATTGTGCCCAGATTTTCATAATGAGTTTGAGACCAATATTTTCATATTAAGTGCCTAATTTTTCCAATTAAAACCTGTAAGATTTAGATAAACTTAAACATGGGCTTTCATTTTGGGTCAAACGGAGTTATAAAATAGGAATTTTTGCTAATGATTTAGACAAGAAAACGTTTTAAATAATCAGATTTGGCACATGATGGTAAAATGATAACTTCACTTAGGATCTTAACACTTCGAGTATTTATCTTGTAATCTCAGTAAACTAGAGTCTAACATCTTGTTTAAGGCGAAACCGTTTTTTTTTTTTTTTTTTTTCCCCCTTTATACCAATTACGGATTTGTAATATGGTCCTTGAAGTAAGATGCTGAAAATGCGGCATAAATTTTAGCTAATGATATTACCTACATATGTGTATAGTACTATGGTAAGTCTTAATAAGTTCTTTTTCTTTGATATTTTATGAGCGATGCGGTGATCTTTGAAACATTAACGTGACTTTATTTTATTTCCGTTTGACGATATTGACATTCGGTGTACTTTGTCTAATTCACACACGTTATTTTTTATTGTTCGAATCGTGTCTCCGAATACTCTTCTTTGCATTTTGAATCGCGTATGTTGTGTTTGTAATCTATTGTTTTGAAGTCTTCCATTCCAAGGGTGTACTACTTTAATTGTCAACTCAGATCGTTGCCGCCTTTTCGGCATAGACTATGGAACGCGATTGACTAATATCTTATTATTCTTCTCGTTACTTGTTATGATTTTGAAGAATCATGCCGTCAAGTAGACACTCCTTTTTACTTAATGTAGCTTTTTGTCTTGTTTTGATATTGTGTTTTGTGTCGGCCATACTTAAGTAGGATGATTTATAATCATCTTATTGAAATGAATTGGGACGCTTCTTCATTTGAATAAGGAAATTATAAACCGCCGAACCATAAGTTCATAATTCTTCACTTACATGGATTGGGACGCCTCTTTATGTAAGTGACGAATTGTGAATAAGTGGGCTTATGTGTATCCAACATAGCGTGCATTCGTCTGTATGAATCATTCTCTGGGCTATGAACTCCTTTCGACTCGTCATTTGTGATATGATTTTTCCGACTATGTATCAACCATCGCAAACCCTATGGAGATAAGTCGAATAGAGGATCGGGACGGCGCTCCCTTAAGGTGGGAAGACTGTAGCATTTCGCATTTTACGGTCAACATTTTAACCGAGCTCTAAATTCCATTTCAAATTTTTAAGGAATTTATTAATTGTTTTAGCCTGTTTTAATGAAAATCGTCGTTTTAGATATTTTCGAGTCGTGATTTGGTCTTTACTCCCATTTTAGCGTTGAGATCATCGGACAATTTCATAATTTAGCCATGAGAGCTTATTTTATTTTATTTTTATTAATTTTCATTTTTATCCGCGTTTGGTCTAAACCGCGTCAAAATAGTGTTTTTACAAATTTTAATATTCTAACTACGTGTTCTAAAAACAAATATTGTGGAATAAATGTTTTAGAAAAACAAAAATAAAATTATAATTTATAAACATAACATATAAACCAAACACCCTCTTTAATTGTTTTAGGCTCATCAAAATCTAGAACCAACAATCACCTTATCATATTTTTACTCCTACTAAACTCAAAAACAAACACCCCCTTTTATTTAAATTTATTTCTCCTAATAAACTCAAAAACAAACACCTCTTAATTTTTATAAAGATGGAAAAAAATTATACTAGTATTTGATCCCTAAAATAAACTCCTAAACATTTCTCATGCTTCCAATAAAACACACACATACACCCGGGAAATTTTAAAAATTAGAAAACATCGTTCTTATTTCCTCCTCTCTTTCTGTGTTCGACGCCAGGCACACCAAAACACCAAAAACCATAATCATTCATCCCAAAACCCTTCATTCCTCCCAAATCACTCATAATATTAAACCCAATCATCCATAACAACAATCAATCACTTGACACAAGTTCTCAGATTCTTGTATTTTTTTGATTTCTTGATTTCATGGGTTTTGATTCAATATGGGTAATCATGGCATTAATCGGGTTGACTTACTAGATGTTTTTCCTTAAGATTTGAGTAGAAAAATCAAGACTTTTGGTCCTCTTTTGCTCCTTCTTGTTTTCGGCCAAGACACCAAAACCACAAGGGTTTGTGGTTTTGACCAATTACTTGTTTCCCCATCTTCTTGTAAGTATTTTCTTTGATTTTGATTTTTTTTTTTAGTTTTATAGTTTATATGTGCATGCATGTTGATTTTGATAATTAGAAATCCATGGTTAATTTGTGAAAAGATGATTCTTGATTCGTGAATATTTGAGGATGATCAAATGGTTTAGTAGTGATTATAGGTTAGTGTGGTTATGTTGAATGCGAAATTGGTGTGAAAAAATTAAAGATTTGGAGGGTTTGTAAATCCTCATTTAGACCAGATTCTTTAGGCTTGGTTTAGTGAGATGAGAGTTGTCATAAACTGAAATTTTATAGTTTAGGATGGTAGAGGTCGTTATAATGAACGTGTGGTAAAAATTTGAGCTTCCAACTCTAAAAACGGAGAAAGTTATGGCGATTTGAAGTTGAGAAATTGTTTCGGCAAAATTCTGCACATGTTGTTTTTGTGCAGAATTTTAGTCCATTTTGCGAGTAGTGTAACTTGGTCATAACAATAGGTTTTCTAGATTTGCAGGACCCTATGATTAAGTGCTTCGAGTCTACTTTCCAACGAACTAGGCCTCGTCGATTTTCATTGCTTAAAAGTGGGTCAAAACATGTTTACTAAATGGGTTGTCAAAACTGTGTTTGCTGTCCAGAAATTCGATTGCAAAGATGTAGTGAGCAGGCGGATCAAAACTTAATATTTTTCGACGAAATTTAAAGTGTAGTATCCCCATGATATGTGTGAATTACTGGAATTTTTCCAGATTTTTCTGGAAAGGTTAGAGGTGTCTAATAGTGTCCAACTTTTGATAAGTTCCAGCAGGCCCTGTTTTAGAACTAGTAACATTGGTGTGCCTTTTATAAGAGGAGTGCTTAGGCTATGACTTATGGATGAACTATGGTAGTTAGATAACATATAAGGGTAACTTAAGATGGAAGGAGAATGTCTAGTTCGACCATTTAGCGTTCCTTTAAGTAAGCCAATCGTTTAGCTAAAAACGGATAAAATCTCAGAAAATGTGTAATCAATAGAAACATTAAGTGATGTAGTCCATGGATTCCAAAGTATCATTTTTCATGCACATTATATATATGTACATTGAGTTGCGTATTTTATATAGCTCGCGTATCAATCGCATATTATTTTTATTAATAGGTCGCGGTTGATTGTCGGCGTTCGTTTATATCCTTGTTTGGATATCTTGATCACATCTTCTATTCTCGGTGAGTTCATAGCCCCATCTTTTCTTTTCTAATGGTTTCCATAAACTGTTTTCGGGGTGAGAATACATGCTCGTTTTACTAAGCCAACTTATTGATTTCTACTACTTAAGCGTTACATGACTTTTAATACATGGTTGTTTACTCATGAATTTACTAAAGCTTGATTTGCTTACTACATGATTTGAGATCACTGAATTCTTATATATGAAAACTGAGAGTTTTGAACACATTACTTGTTTTACATACAAGTGTTATTCAATTGTATGCTATCCAGATTAATGCCTGAATATTATTGCATAAGTTGCCTTATTGCCATTTTTTTTGGGTAAAGGGTTACCCCGGTAAATTTGTATTAATCACAAGAGCAAATTAAGTACAATGGAATGTGGCTTACTTGCCACATTTACCTCAAGCCAAACGCTTGAACTCCTAACACCTCAAAAAGAGACATGCCTTATTGCCATTAAGTCTCTACTTATCTCATTTGGGGCACAAACTTGTTAAGGTTTCGGGGTCATGAGCTTAGTGCATTAATATATATTTCATTTAGACTTGGTGAATTTGTTTCTCTTGTCTACATTACTTAAATCTCGTGGTCCACTTCTGAACATTACCTGATTTATTAAATCACTACTTGGATTTCGGAAAAGAATACTTTATAAATATTGTAACGCTACTGTTTCTACTGGAAACATTATTTGAGTATTTCAATACTCTGCTTTTACTTAAACTTATGAATTCTCCAACCATTATAGTTGACATTTTTGCATCTATTTTCTCAGGGTATTATATTGCTAGCTGAACATTGGGAGCCTCGCGCGGATATAAATATTTTTGAAGGCTTTATAATTTAAGTACCATTCGACAAATGTTTTGACAATGTTTTCTATTACATTTTAAATGGGACCTGTTGTTACTCTGATATTTTATAAAAAATTATCGACGCTATATATATCTCTAATATACTCGTCGATCTCCTAATCTATCTGATCTCTATATAGCTGGATCTGTAACTTGTGTGTATGATCTTGGAGTGAGAGAGAGTGCGAGCCGAGCGAAGAGTGTGAGAGACTTAGAGCGGCGTTGCAACGCAAAACGAATCCAGAGAAATTTCTAAACATCTGCACATCTTAGAGCACTTATCACTCCATACAGAACAGATTGTATCAGACACTCGTTATAGCGAACTAGGTGCGATTTTCAAAACCTAGACTATTTCCGGGTGTGCGTATATGACACACTACATATGACTTTCATAATGGGTAATGTGGAGGGGTGCCGTGCGGGGGGGGTGGCAGTAGTTCTGAGTCTGGATAAATAACACTATCGCGAGAAGATAGAGCAATGAACACACAGCGATTGCATATTTTCTCTCTCAGTGTGTTACTAGAGAGTAAGTTGTGAGAGAGAGTGTGAGAGAGAAGTGAGAGTGAGCTGTGTTATTGTTTATATACTTGGTTATGATTTCACCCTCCTACGTCTATCTTATGACGTCATATTATTTTCTTTATATCGGTCGATTATATATATGATGACCATTCCGATTATCGCGTACTTCCTATTTTCTTATTTTCTCCCTCGAACATCAATACTAGTATTATATAAGGATACTCATACATATATGAGATACTATCCTCACAAATTCTTACGCTTATCTTCGGGATCACCGCCATCTATATATAATAGTAATTCCTATAAGTGTTGACTATTTATGGTTACTTTCGACTATTTTTGGAACTTTCCAATAAAGTTGGCATTTTAATGGGAAAATTTTGGCTTAAATCCTACTGTATCTTTGCATTAATGAATAGGCTAATATGTTAGGTCCTAGTGGCGAGTTAGATGGAACGCCAACTCTTCCGGATGGTCGAGATACGACCAAAACCGTGGAAACAAACTTAGTGTATACCCATAATTTGTAATGCAGATAGTTAGGCTTATAACTAATTTTATTTGACTTGGAGGCTACTGGGTTTCTACATGGGTAAAGGGTAAAACATATGAGGACCATGTGGTTCTTTGGATAAATTATTCCGGATGAATGAGTTACGACTAGAACGGCCAATCTAATCATAAAATTGTGCCCAGATTTTCAAAATGAGTTTGAGACCAATATTTTCATATAAAGTGCCCCATTTTCCAATTTAAAACCTGTAGGATTTAGATAAACTTAAACATGGGCTTTCGTTTTGGGTCAAACGGAGTTATAAAATGGGAATTATGCTAAAAACGATAGAACAAGAAAACGTTTTAAATAATCAGATTTGGCACATGATGGTAAAATGATAACTTCACTTAGGATCTTAACACTTTGAGTATTTATCTTGTAATCTCAGTAAACTAGAGTCTAACATCTTGTTTAAGGCGAAAACCGTTCATTTATAACTATCACGGATTTTGAAATATAGGTCCATTAAGTCAAATTGCAAAGGGCATAAATGTTTATGTAATGATAATTACCTACATATGTGTATAGTACTATGGTAAGTCTTAATAAGTTCGTTTCTTTGATATTTTATGAGCAATGCGGTGATCTCTGAAACATTAACGTGACTTTATTTTATTTCCTTTTTGATAATATTGACATTCGGTGTACTTTGTCAATTCCACTAGTTATTTTATTGTTTGACTCCGAGTCCGAACACTCTTCTTATGCTTTTGAATCGCGTATGTTGTGTTTGTAATCCATTGTTTTAAAATCTTCCAATTGATGGGAGTACGGCTTTATCTTGTCACCTCGGATCGTGCCGTCTTTTGGCACTTACCTTTGGAACATGATGGACTAACGTCTCATTACTCTTCTTGTTACTTCTTATGATTTTGAAGAATCATGCCGTCAAGTAGACACTCCTTTTTACTTATTGTAACATTGATTTGATATTGTGTTTTGTGTCGGCCATGCTTAAGTAGGATGATTTATAATCGTCTTATTGAAATGAATTGGGACGCTTCTTCATTTGAATAAGGAAATTATAAACCGCTGAACCATAAGTTTATAAAATATTACTTACAAGGATTGGGACGTCTCTTTTTGTAAGTGGCAAATTATAAATGAGTGGGCTTATGTGTATCTGACATAGCGTGCGTATGAATCCTTCTTTGGGCTATGAACTTCTTTCGACTCATAATTTGTTATATGGATTTTTTCGAATTTGTATCGACCGCGGCGAACTGGATAAGCTAATAGTAATGAACCCTTAATCGCTTCCAAGAATTGACGACTTGTTAAATTCCTCGTTTCGAATGGCTTCTTCTTCGAGTCATGTATTTTATCTTTCCTTTTAAGGATTCTCGCGACATTCAATCCGTTCGCTTATACACGTTGCATATATTTGATGTTTTGACTTTTTCTCATTTAGTATCCGTTGGAAATCTCGACGATGACTTGTCTATATCCTCATCTCTTCGCAATTTAACCGAAGACGATTCAGACGAATTGAGCGCCGGGACGTCGCTCCCTAAAGGGGTAGATACTTTAACAACCCGAATTTAAGATCAATGTTTAGACCGAGCCCTAATTGTATTTTCTAATTTTTGTAGAAATCATTTTTTTTCTTTTTGCTCAACTTGATAAAAATCCCGCGTCAAAATAGTTTTTTTACAATTTTAATATTTTAACTGCGTGTTTAAAAAAAACAAATATTGTGGTATAAATGTTTTAGAAAAATAAAAATGAAAAATTAATTTATATAAATAAAACATATTAAACACAACACCCTCTTTAATTGTTTTAGGCTCCATTAAACTAGAAAACAAACACCCCCTTATTATATTTTTCTCCTACTAAACTCAAAAACAAACACCTCCTTATTACCTCCATATTTTATATATAAGTCGATATAAACTAGGACTTGGTTCATGATATTGGCTAAAATACATATCTTTTATACCCCGAAAAACACCATAAAAAAACTAAAAACATAAAAATATGATTAATTATGTTGCAAATATGTTTGGTTTGTGTTTTTATGTCTTACAGGTAAAAAGGATTGAAAACGAAGCAAAAACGGTAATTTTCGGGTGACTTTCGACGACGTTTTCATATTTATCGAGGGTCCCTTAATCGAAGTCGTGAAATATTCCTCGATCACACATTGGAAAGAGCACGAAAAAAAACCGAAGTCCAACTGGTACCGGCCTTCTATATTTAAACCCTTTTATTATGAACCTTTTTCGTCCCTATTTTGAACCTTTAATTATATTGAACCTGAACCAAATGAAAGAAGGGTTATAGTTTATTTTTTACATAATATAAGTAGAACTATCGGCTCTAGTCCCACCGGTGATTAGTGCATTAGATTTTTATTAGTGGTCTATTGTTCGATTTTCTTGTGGAGGGATTTATTCCCTCAACGAACCTGACATCACGACCCAGACCCGATGAAGACCCGATCAAGACCCGGCCCATGACCGTCCTAACCCAGCCCATATCCCGACTCGACCCGGCCCATGACATGAACCGGCTGTTCTCACCAGTTGACTACTCAAGTCAACACCGTTGACCGGTGGTCCTGGCGGTGGTCAAACGGGTGGTCCGCCGTCGTTGGACGGTGGTACGGTGGTGGTTCGTCCCGGTGATTGACCGTCGTTGTCCACCGATTTGACCACCGTCGTTGTCCACCGTTGACCGGTGGTCCGACGACGGTTGACGGGCGACGGTGGGGAACAGTCGAATATGCCACGTGGACAACAGGTTGTGGTGACACGTGGAGATTCCTAATGTTTGGTATTTTTTTTGACAGATGTGCAGGTACGAGGTACTGTAGTTGTTCGAGGTGGCAGACACACGTCAGGTAGGTACTGACACGTCAGTACGAGCCGGTTAATGTTAAGGTGGCTGCTGGACCAATCAGATGGTTGACTCGTGGCACTAGCGTGTGTCAGTCGACGTAGTTGCAATCAGGTTACGAGGTAAGGCCCGCGTCACTGAGTTAGGTGCCATTCATGTGCATAATGAGGCAGTTGGTGGAGTGCAAAATGACCTAAATTCCCTAGATCCAGCAATATACTTGGATGGAGATTGACAAGAAGGAAATTATGACCCAACCCTACTTGGGGCTATAAATACTACCCGCAGCTGTGTGAGAATGGGGTGTTAGATTTTAGTGAAAATTTTAGTGTGTGTATTTTTTTAGTTGTAGTGTTATTTTTTAGGAGTAGAATAGTTTAGCTTATTTTAGCTTATTATTGTAAAAGCTTTTTAGCTTATTCTCAACTTATTGTATTGGCTTATTTTTCATGAATGAAGATGAGGTTGGTTTTATTAATGCTTTTTATCTTTATGCTTATTTCTTATGCTTATTCTTCTACTTTTTCTTTTCTTTTGCTTATTTCTAAATAAGCTCATGCTTATAGCTTATTTTTGGATCCGATCTCTTAAGCTTATATTCTAATAAGCTTCTTTAATAGCTTATTTAGACTAGTTTATTTTATATTATTTTTTGATTTAGAGCTTTGCGATAGTGAGCTTATTTTTAGCTTATTTTCGATGTGCTTTTTTTCTGCTTATGTTTTTAGATTCTATTCCTTAAATATACCCGTCTCTCATTCACTTGATTGAACACCTTAGTTTCGGGTGGATTAGATCTAAAAATAATAGATCTTATATTTTAGCTTATTTTCTAGCATAAAATTGTTGCTTTTTAATTCTAGCTTATTTTTCTTAGTATCTAATTCATTTAATATACCCGAATCCGAGTTTCACTTTGATGGAACACCTTAGTTCTCGGGTGGATTTACGATCTTAAGTTTTCTTCTTTTTATTAGGCTTATTCTGTCTTATTTATACATGTCTTATTTCTTATTCCATCTTTCTACATCTAAGGCCGGAGCTTAAGGGTCTTATAAGGTTCGAAAATAGATAAAGTTCGATCTTTTCTAGTTTTTTATGAAAATTAATTAGTAGATAAAGTTGACATCTTTATTTCGTTTAATTTGTAAAGTAAAAGCTTTAAAATGATTAGTTATTTGTTTATTAAGTTGTAAGATCGGGTGGTTTTATATCATTGCGGTTCTTCATTCGGTTATTTTTTTTCCCTTTTTAATACTAGTAGTTAGAATTATTAGCTTAAAATGTTTATGTTCTGATCTTAGTTTGTTGCTAGCTTACTTGTTATGATTAGTGACGTAGTAAATTAGTGCTTGATAGTGATTTTGGGTATTTAAGAAGCGGGTTTTAAAAAGGTTTAAAAATTTTAAATAGTCATTTTGTATTTTTCCCAATTTAATACCGTCATTTATTTAATGCAATTTAAATACTTGTCATTTAATTTACTTTACTTTACTTTACTTTACCTTAATTTATATTTAATTTCTTGAAATATTTTTTCGAGGATTTTAATTCGTTAAATACCTTATACCCGCCTCTTAATGAACATTTAAGTCACTTAGCATAGCATTTTCGTCATTGTTTTTATATTTTGGTTCAATTTTGTATAATCTTGTAAGTTTTTAAATCTTTAAAATTATATTAGTTAAAATCAAAGAGTTTTAGTTTCCCTTTTATATGCTTTCCCTTTTAGTAGATTTAGAAAACCAAACCAAAAACTTTTATGCTATTCAAGCTCGATTTAAAACTAAACGTAGATTTCCCATTCACTTCTCGCCGAGGAAACGACCCGGGAGGTTTTTGATAATTGCTTTGGTTAAAAGCGATTTTATAGAACCCGACGGAAAATACTATTCCAATTATACTATTTTTGTTCTATAATTTTTATTACATTTTTATATATTATATATATTTATTTTTATATGTGTTGTTTGGTCGTGATCAGTTCATATATAATTGAGTTCACCTTTCTTTTTTTTTTAAAACACATACAACATCAGTTATATACAAAAAATCGAGGTCTATCTTTTCTTTTCACTTGTGGTTCGACGACACACACCAAAAACCCACCAAAACCATCACTTTAATTCTTCCAAATCACTCCCATTCAACCTTAAATCAATCCTAAACTAATCCCTAATCATTCCATAACACCAATAAACCCACGTACATGTTTTTTAAGAAGTTATGGATTTTTATAATTTTTTATTTTTACAGGGTTTTGATCAAATTAAGACCATTGGTATATCAAGGTTGTTCGTTTTCAAATTGTGTAACAACGATTTTGTTATAAGAAAAATCATCGTTAGGGTTATTGTTTTGGGTTGTTGTGGGTTTTAGGCCAAGAATCAAACCAAGGCGGTTTGATTGCCTTGATTTTTCTTACATTGCATTGAGTTTGTAAGTCTTTTATTTCTCCCTTTTGATTTGGTTTCACATATTCTTAAGCATGATGTTAAATTGTAATTAGGAATCATGAATTTATGATAAAGTTAGTTCTTGATTTATGAATGTTTGAGGATGATCAAATAGGTTTAGTAATAATTATAGGTTAGTTTGAATATGCTGGAAGCGAATTGAAGCAAAAAATTGAAGATTTGTGAGGGTTTTGGAACCCTTCTTTAGATTAGAATTTTAGGCTTGATTCAGCGAGATGAGCGTTGTTGTAAACTGAGATTTAAGAGATTAGTGTGGTGGTGGTCGTTATCATGAACGTTGTGGTAACAAATTTGAGCCTTTCAACTCTTAAAACGAAAAAGATCTATGGCGATTCACCCTATTTTAGCGATTGGAAGTTGGGAATTGTTTTTTTTTTTTCTTGTTTTTTTATTTTTTTTTTTTTTTTTCCTTTTCTTTTTTTTTTTTTTTTTTTTTTATTTTTTTTTTCTTTTTTTTTTTTTTTTTTTTTCTTTTTTTCTTTTTTTTTTTTTTTTTTGGCAAAATTTTACGCACGTTCTTTTTGTGCAGAATTTTAGTTAATCTTGCGAGTAGTGTATCTTAGCCATGCCAATAGCCTTTCTAGATTTCCAAGACCCTATGATTAAGTGCTTCGAGTCTACTTTCCAACGAACTAGGCCTCAACGATTTTTAATGCTTAAAAGTGGGTCAAATGGGGTTTACAAGATTAAGTGTCAAAACAGTGTTTGCTGTCCAGAAACTCAGTTGTAAAGAAGTGTTGTGCAGGCGGGTCAAAACTTAATATTTTTCTACGTAATTTAAACCGGAGTTTGTCCATAATATGTATGTCCTACAGAATTATTTTCAGATTTTTATAAAATGTTTTTAGTGGTCTGCTGTAACCAAACTTTTGATAAGGTCTCAGCTGAACCCTGTTTTAGAACATGTGACGTTGTATGCCTTTTTATAAAAGATTACTGGCTATGTTTATGGGGGCGTCGAGATATACGTAGTTAAATAACATATAAGGGTAACTTAATATGGAGGGAGATCGACTAGTTCGACCATTTAGCGTTACTTAAGTGAGCCGATCATCTTGCTAAATGTTTACAATTTCAAATAATAGTGTTAAATTTATTGTAACATTAAGTGGTGTTGTCTATGGTATTCCTAAGTATCAATTTTATGCAAGTTCTCATATATATGTACTTGTTATATTTATGAGTTGCATATTTTTATATAGACGAGTATCAATCGCATATTATTTCTTTTAATAGGTCATGGGTGTTGTCGGTACATGTTATATTTCAATGAGTTGCATATTTTATATAGCTCGAGTATCAATCGCATATTATATTTATTAATAGGTCATGGTTGATTGTCGGCGTTACTGTTTTCGGGGTGAGAATACATGCTCGTTTTACTAAGTAAACTTATTGATTTCTACTACTTAAGCGTTACGTGACTATCTTTACAAAAGCTTTTACTTGCTTATTACACGACTTCCAAAACCTGTGTGATACATGGTTGTTTTCTTATGAATTGATTAAAGCTTGATTTGTTTACTACATGATTTTAGATCATTAAATTCCAATATATGAAAACCGTAAGTTTTGAATACACTATTTGTTTTACTTTGGACACAAGTGCTTTCAAATTGTATGCTATCCAGATATTTGCCTGAATATTATTGCATAAGTTACCACACTGCCATCTAAGTCCCTTTTCTATCATGCACCGTTAATTGCTATTGTAGTAAGCGTGAATATTGTGGATAGATCTATCAGGACAGACAATCCCCGTATGGGCTGTGGTTTCTAGATAACCATTGACGCATTTAACATTTGAGGTATTCTTTGGGGTGTTTGGCAGAACACCCTACATTTTTTAGGGCAGCCATTTTGCATTGATTGCATTGCCAGTTAAGGTTTCGAGGTCATGAGCTTAGTGCAATAATATATATTACTTTTTGGACTTGGTGAATTTGTTTCTCTTGTCTACACTACTTGAACCTTGTAGTCCACTACGGAGCATTACTTGATTTATTGAATTACTACTTGGATTTCAGAAATAATACTTTGAAAATATTGTAACGCTTCTTTCTTACTGAAATATTTCTTAAATTATTTTAATACTGCTTTTACTTAAATTTATGAATTCACCAACATTATTGTTGACGTTTTTGCATGTATTTTCTCAGGTTATTATATTGCTAGCTGAGCATTGGGAGCATTCGAGTCGCGCGAATACAAGTATATTTTTGAAGGCTTTACAATTTGAGTACCATTAAATAAACGTTTTGACAATGTTTTCTAATACATTACAAGTGGGACCTGTTGTAACTCTGATATTTTATAAAAAATTATTAAATGGGTGACTTTTCAAAACGTCTCACTTAAAGTCGTTTTTTGTAACTTGTACTTTATGCTATGAAGTAGCACCCCAAGTGGTATTCCGTTGCGTTGTTGTGATTTTTGGGGTGTTACAGAGTGGTATCAGAGCACTGGTTATAGAGAACTAGGTCATTTTCAAAACCTAAACTATAACCGTTTTTCAAAAACTTTTAAGAGTCTTTCACTGTTGTCCGATATCCGCGCGCGCTTGCTCCCGCGTACATTATGTGCTCTCTTTTGCATCCCTATTGCTATTACACTAATAATTAGTATAGAATACTTGGTTATGATTTCACCCTCCTACGTCTATCCTATGACGTCATACTATTTCCCTTATATCGGTCGATTATATATATATTGACCACTCCGACTATCGCGTACTTCCTGCTTTCTTATTTTCTCTCTCAAACGTCAATACTAGTATTATATATGGATACTCGTACATATATGAGCTACTTTCTTCTCAAATTCTTACGCTTATCTTCGGGATCACCGCCATCTATATATATAAGAGTAATTCATATAAGTGTTGACTATTTACGGTTACTTTCGTTTATTTTTTTAAAACTTTTGAGTAAAGTTAGTATAATTTCGAATAAATCTTTAGCTTGAGGTCGGTGACCATAGTACTTTGTTGGGTAAGTCAACATACAAGGTGTATGTGGGGCTTTGGATGGAGCCGTAACTCCTCCGGATGAGTTAGTTACGCCTAAATTAGAGAAACTAGTCCAAATGGGTGACCTGCATATAGTTTGTGTTTTAATAGAGAAAATTTGACTTAGAGCCTACTGGTTATTTACATGAATGAATAGGTTAATATCACAGGCCCTAATTTCGAGTTGGATGGAACGCCAACTCTTCCGGATGGTCGAGATACGACCAAAACCGTGGAAACAAACTTAGGGTGTACCCAGAAACTACTAGACAGATTTTTTGGCTTGTAACAAATAATTTTTTTACATGGATTTGGGACGCCTTGGATGTAATAACGATTTGTAAATGATGTGGGGCTTTCTATGTGTATGGCATTCGTTTATTCGAATAACTTTCTTTCTGATTTGTAATCCGTTTGTACGAATAATTCATTTTCTTCGTTCATCTAATCATTATCGTTATTATCTTCATACGAATGAGTCTTTAGACTTCATTCGGTTTGTAATTTGTTCATTTGATTATTTTCAAATGTGTATCGACATGGTGTGCGTCTCTTTTAACAAGTAATACGTCCGTATGAATCATTCATTGCCTTTACTCTTCGAACCGCTATCACTATTGCTATTGTACAAATGGCTATCTTGAACTTCTTTCGAGTCGTAATATGTGATATGGATTTTTCCGAATGTGTATCAACCGTCGCAAACCCTATGGAGATAAGTCGAATAGAGCACCGGGACGGCGCTCTCTTAAGGTGGGAAGACTGTAACATTTCGTATTTTCGCGGCCAATATTTATACCGAGCTTTATTTCTATTTTTATTTTTAATAATAATTTCTTATTTTGTCTTTTGGGCCAGATTTGGAAATTCGTGCTATTCTTATTTATACGCGGGTCACACTTTGGGTATTTATCCGTTTTAACGTTTGAGAAATCGATAATTTCATATTTTAACCCCGGAAACTAAATTATTCTTATTTTAGTATTTTATAATTTTTTTCCGCCTTTTGCTAAAACCGTGTCAAAAATAGTACTTTAACACTTTCTAATATTTTAACTAAGTGTTTAAATCAAATATTGTAGTATAAATGTTTTAGAAAAATATAAAATAAACATAACATATAAAACCAAACACCCATTTTCTTTTAATTTAGTCTAATAACTAGAAAACCAAACACTCTCTTATTACCTTTTTACTCCTACTAAGCCAAACAAACATCCCATGCATAATTTTTTTGTAAAAGTTAAGCCCACTAGAATTTACTTACACTTCTATATATAATCCTTTTTATTCCATTTGAAAACACAGAGATAACTATCAAAAAGGAAAAATCATTGTCTCTTTCTTCTCCCTCCCTGTGTTCGCGACGCGACCACTAACACCAAGGAAGAAAAACCGTCATCAAAATTTCCAATTAACACTCCCATTCATCTTCCAAATTACTATTCCACTAATCCTAATCATTCTTTTCAAATAAAATCCACCATGTAAAAATTTTATGAAGATTTCGATTTTTAAAGATTATTAATATTAGGGATTTGATCTAATTAAGGGTAATTGGAGTAACAAGGGTTTAATAATAAGTGTATAAACAAGTTTTGGTGCAACAAAAACGAGTTTGGGTCATTGTTTTTGGGTTATTTGTGGATTCGGCTAAGATCACAACCCCACAAGGGGTTTCATTGTTTGATAATCTTGTTATTGGCATTGGCGTTTTTTTTATAAGTCTTCTATTTAGTTTTTTTACATTGATTTGAATATATATTGCTTGCATGTATTTAGTATTATGTCGAGAATCCATGGATCGAATTGCATGTGGTATTTTGAAGTATACGGTTGATTAAGGATGTTTAGTAAAGGTGTTAGAATAGTTTGATTGTGTCGAAGATGGTTGCGAAGCTTAAATTTCAAGTTTTGAAGGGGTTTAAAGCTACCAATTTAGTGCAGAAAATTAGTGGGTCAATTTCGGATAGGTAAAAATTTTAGAAACTAATGTTGGGCTAAAGAATATGGTAGATGATGTCTGTAGCTTCGATTCGATATATGGATCGTTTGATAACTCTTAAAATCGAACGTTTAGCGGCCATTTGAAGTCTAGAAAATTTATAAAATTTCAATTAGCTTTTAAATAAAAATTAAATTTTCTACAAAAACTAAAAAGGGTATTTTTGTCACAGTCGAGTTTCGGGTCTCGGGTAAAACTAAAAAGTTATTTAGAATGTCGTTTTACTTTTTCGCGAGGATAACTAAGTCTAAAAATGCGTAATGACGGGTCAAAAAGCTTAACATAAAATCTGCGTTTTTTATTTTTTTGTAGTTGCATCAGATTTGATATAAGGGCATTTTCGTCATTTTCTGTCGAGTTTCAGGTAAAACTAAAAAGTTCGTCTTACTTTTCCTCGAGGATAACTAAGTCTAAAAATGCGTAATTGTTGGAAACACAAAAAGTGTCGGTCACTTCCAAGTTGTAACAGTCTTAGCTCGTAGTTTATGTAATGATTAGATTAGTAATCTAAATCCGGCCCAAAGACCCTATTGGGAAGCCAATCATAGCCATGGGGGTCCGACGATAGGACACATATATACACCTCTCCATGTCTTGGTGAGGTGAGTTGTTGGTTGTTTCGTTTTTTTCCTTTTTCCATCTAATAAGAACATCATCCTTTTCCATCCACTTTCTCTCCTCTAAAAAATCATCACAACCCACATATCTCTCTTGTTCTTGGTTTGATTTCATTAGATTACATGTTCTTCATTTGGTAATCAGAGCCATGGAGTGGTGTGTTTAGGTTGTTGTGTTTTGTCTTGTAATTTGTGTTCATTTTTGGCCTAAAAACCTTAAAGTTGTCATTTTTATTGTTCCTATAGGGTTAGTAACACTTGTTGTACAAGATTTTTTTGCTAAAAACCTTTCAAAAATGTGTCTTTTTGAGTTTTGAAAATTTGAGTTTCGTAGTAGTTGGAACCGAACGAGTACAACCGAACTAGTGAACCGAACAAGAGGATTGAACTAGCCTCTCTTTGGTAACCGAACGAGTCAACCGAACCAGAGGACCGAACTAGCTCATCTAAGTTAGAACCGAACGAATTTCTTACTGTTTGAGCCGAACTAGCTATTTTTAACCTTGAACCGAACGAGCAGTTTGTAACTTGAACCGAACAAGCAATTCCAACTAGAACCGAACGAGTTAACTCTTTGATAACCGAACTAGATAAATTTATCTTGGAACCGAACCAGTTAAACTTAACTAGGAACCGAACGAGATATTTTTTAACTAGAACCGAACGAGTTTAATTCTAAGTTAATTTTTAACTCAACAACTCAAATTACTCAAATTCTAAATTATACGGTTTATTTCTTTGACTTGTAAAATCCCGTGAAACAAACACTTGTTTTCCCGGTTTTGTCGAGAATTGTAAAATCCCGTGTAGTTTCATTTCAAGACTCAACAATCACATAACCAAACACAATTTCTTTCTACCACCGATCGATCAATTTGTAATCTTTTTGATACCACAATGACGACTCTTGCCGATAAGTCACTTCTTTCAGGAGGAGACAACAAACCACCAATGCTTGAAAAACACTTGTATGATTCTTGGAAGAGCCGAATGGAACTATATATGTTGAATAGACCTCATGGAAGAATGATTCTTGCCTCTGTTGAAAAAGGACCACTCGTTTGGCCTTCAATCACTGAGGATGGAGTAACAAGACTTAAGGAATATACTGAACTCACTCCCGCTGAAGCCATTCAAGCTGACTGTGACATCAAAGCGATTAACATCATACTCCAAGGTCTTCCAACTGAAATCTATGCTCTTGTGAGTCAACACCGTGTAGCAAAAGATCTTTGGGAGAAGATTAAACTGCTAATGCAAGGAACGTCGTTAACAAAACAAGAACGAGAGTGCAAGCTGTATGATGAATTCGATAAGTTCACTTACAAGAAAGGAGAGTCGTTACACGAGTACTACTTGAGGTTCACTCTGCTACTCAATGATATGAACATCTACAAGATGCCATTGGAGCAATTTCAAGTTAACACCAAGTTTTTAAACACTCTTCCTGATGAATGGAGCAAATTTGTTACTGATGTTAAATTGGTCAAAGACTTGCATACTACCAATGTTGATCAGCTTCATGCTTACCTGCAACAACACGAAAGACATGCAAATGAAGTTCGTTTGATGCATGAACGTAACTCCGATCCTCTTGCTTTAGTTGCATCTCACCAATTAACTCAGGGGCCTCTCGGCGAAACATGAAAGTGGTTCGATACCGTTTTACTCCCGCGAGGATTGCTAGTCTAAAATGTGAGTAATAACGGGTCGAAAGTCTAGAAGTAAAAAAATCTGTGTTTTTGGTATTTATTTAAATTGCATCTGACCTGATAAAGGGGCGTTTTCGTTCCATTTCTGCGTTTTCGTCCATTTCTGTCAAGTTTTAGGTGTCGGGTAAAACTAGAAAGTTGTTCAAAACGCCGTTTTAGCTTTTCGCGAGGCAATCTAAGTTTAAAAACTCCTTATGATGGGTCAAAAACTCAAACACAAATATGCGTTTTTATAATAATTTCCTGCAGAAACTTGCAGGGGTATTTTGGTCATTTTCTGTTGGGTTTTGGGTCTCGGCTAAAACTAAAAAGTTGTCCGAACATCGTTTTACATCAAATTGCTTTAGAGTCCGAGTCGTGAAAATGTGATTTAGCGGATCATTTTGGACGGGTCAGATTTAAGAAAAATGTATAATAAAAAGTCAAACTTGGCGAAATTCTTTTAATGGTCAATTAGCGTTATGGAAAATGATTAGGCGTAAAATATATCAACTAAATCTGAAATTACAACTAATAAGTTAGTCTTTCGCTTTTGTTCGCGTCTAGATGTCTTAACCTTGATAATGAGTCAAAATGGGTAATTTTCATTAAAAATTACATATTAGTCGGAATGGGTTAAAATAGAGTTAAACTTAAGGCAAAACATTTAAGTAGGGATAAATAAGTAAGTTTGGCGCACTCATGGATTCTATGATATAAGATTTCATATATGTCGGAATATAAATTTTACATACTTATGCATTTTATGCATTTTTCTTATAAATATACTCTTATACGCGCACAATTAATATAGGTCGCGGGTGAGACGTTGTCGTCGTTCTTTCTATGTTGAATTTCTCGTTCGATACTTCATTGCTAGGGTTGTAAACGAACCGGACGAACACAAACAGAGCTTTGTTTATGTTCGTTCATTTAATTTTAACCGGACAAATAAACGAACACGAACGCTTAAACGGACAAACTTTCTTGTTCATGTTCGTTTATTAAGAAAATGAGTTGTTCATGTTTGTTTATTTTCGTTCATTAAGAAACTAAACGAACCTTAAACGAACATAAACGATTGAACATAAATGAACGTAGAAAAAAATATAAAATATTATCAAATTATACATAATATTATGTTTTATAAGTGTCGTTTTATTTAAACATACCAGATTTAAAAGTATACAATTAAAAGATATAATATACGAACATAAACATATAAATGAACATAAACGAACGTTAATAAATGCCTAATCGGACGTTCACGAACATAAACGAACGAATGTAACTTGTGTTCATGTTCGTTCATTTAACTAAACGAACGTAAAATAATGTTCATATTCGTCCATTTAATAAATAAACGAACATGAACGAACTTTTTACCGAACGGTTCATGAAATGTTCACTGAACGTTCAGTTCGTTTACAGCCCTATTCATTGCTTCTTGGTGAGTTCATAGCCCCACCTTTTCTTTTTAATGGTTTTCATAAACTGTTTTCGGGGTGAGAATACATGCTTGTTTTACTAAGTAAACTTATTGATTTCTACTACTTAAGCATTACGTGACTATCTTTACAAAAGCTTTTACTTGCTTATCACATGACTTCCAAAACATGTGTGATACATGGCTGTTTTTTTATGAACTTATTAAAGCTTGATTTGTTTACTACATGATTTGAGATCATTAAATTCCTATATATGAAAATCGTAAGTTTTGAAGACATTATTTTTTTTACTTTGGACACAAGTGCTTTCAAATTGTATGCTATCCAGATATTTGCCTGAATATTATTGCCTAAGTTACCACACTGCCATCTAAGTCCCCTTTCTATCATGAACCGTTAATTGCTATTATAGTAAGCGTGAATGTTGTGGATAGATCTACCGGGACTGACAATCCCCGTCCGGGCTGTGGTTTCTAGATAACCATTGACGCATTTAACATTTGAGGTATTCTTTGGGGTGTTTGGCAGAACACCCTACATTTTTTGGGGCAGACATTTTGCATTGATTGCATTACCAGTTAAGGTTTCGGGGTCATGAGCTTAGTGCAATAATATATATTACTTTTTGGACTTGGTGAATTTGTTTCTCTTGTCTACACTATTTGAACCTTGTGGTCCACTATGGAGCATTACTTGATCTATTGAATCACTACTTGGATTTTAGAAATAATACTTTGAAAATATTGTAACGCTTCTTTTCTTATTGAAATATTTCTTGAATTATTTCAATACTGCTTTTACTTAAACCTATGAATTCACCAACATTATTGTTGACGTTTTTGCATGTATTTTCTCAAGTTATTATATTGCTAGCTGAGCATTGGGAGCATTCGAGTCGCGCGGATACAAATATATTTTTGAAGGCTTTACAATTTAAGTACCATTAAATAAGTGTTTTGACAATGTTTTTTAATACATTACAAGTGGGACCTATTGTAACTCTGATATTTTATAAAAATTATTGAATGGTTGACTTTTCAAAACGTCTCACTTAGAGTCGTTTTCTGTAACTTGTACTTTATTCTATGAAGTAGCACCCTAAGTGGTATCTCCGTTGCGTTGTGATTTATAGGGGTGTTACAGACGTGGCACATGATCCAAGGGTTCCGAATGATTGCTTGGGGATTAGACAAGATTAAAAGGCTAGGATTGAAGGCTTACACACTCCTCAAGCTCTAGATCCTTCTGCTGAGGAATATAAATAGAAGACTCCTCACACAGCTTAAGGGAGCCAGTTTTTAGTCATTTTTAGCTTAAACTTTTAGCTTAAAGTTTTAGCTTGTTGTTCTTAATTTGTAATTTCCTTTTTCAAAGTATTGTAATATTTAAATCATTAATAAAATTACAGTTTTGTCTTAAATTGTTGTGAATTCAGAATTTATCTTTATGCAAATTTGTTAAAAATGTATTTGGAATTCACTTAATAAGCTTAATAAGCCCTTTTCATAAAATAAGCTAATCCTTATTCAGTTAAGTTAGCTTATAACTTAACTGAATAAGCAGTTCACTCGAATTCACCAAAATTTCATGAATAAGCCAATAGGAAGATAAGACAGATTTGGATGGGCTTATGGGGCTTATTCTTAGCTTATTATATAAGCTAGCTTGTTGATTTAAGCTATATAGAGCAATTAAGTCCCTGTTTAGCTGGGATCAAGGTACCTCTCCCTTTCTCTCTTTTATGCTCAAAATCTATTTTGCTTATTTAGGTTATCAAATTCCTTGTTGCTTGCTTATTCCTGCTTATAATTGCTTATTTAGTCTATTGTTAGCTCATTATGTGTGGTTTTAAGTTTTGAATAAAGTTTGATTTGAGTTTTTGTGTGTTTTAATCATTTAAAAGTTAAAACTGTTCTTATGCTAGTTAAAACTGCTTATCTTCATAGCTTATTAGATAATGTTTTTTTGTCCTTTCTTTGAGCTTAAGTGTCATCTAATAGTTTAAGTCTTATTCTGTCTTATCAGTTTGGAGCTTATTAAGGTCTGTTTAAGCTTAATTATGATTTTCAAACTTATTAAGGGGTGTTTGGAACAAGTAGTACTAACATAGGTTAGTACTGTTTGATTGCCTTGTAACCTTTAAGCCAAGGTTGATAAGCTTAAATTAAGCTTATAAGTCAACTTTTATAAGTTTTCAAATGGTAAAATTACTTTTTTAGGTTTTAAATATCCATATTTAGAATCTGTGGTGATCTTGGTTTCTCAAACTGCTTATATCTAATTTTTGCTTAAAAGTTATTTTAAGGTCTCGTCTCATGCTTGTTTATGTTCATTATGAAGTAGAATAAAATTAGTTTTAGTGTTGCATTTGCCATTTGAGTTTTAGTCATAATCTGTCCAAGTGTCCAAGTCTCATTTTCAAAAGTCTACATTCCAGTTTTCAGTAGCAAATTTGGGTTAGATTAAGATTATTTAAGGGGTTGATTTTGATAGCATAAGTAGTTTGTAGTATAAACATTATCTGTTTAAGCTTATTTAGAGGTATAGTGCTTATTTTCTTAACTTAATATAGGGCTGCATAAGCCATCTCAATCTTTCTAGAAAAAACAAAAACATTAGTTTAGTGTAAACAACAATGTTCAGTAGCTTATATCTAGCTTATTAGAAGTCTATATTGTTTAAAAAGTGATTATTTTAGATCTTTGAAGTACTAGCTTAATCTGTTTTAAGTTTTAAAAGTCTAGCTTATTGATCTAACAGCTTAAAAATTAGTTCAAAAGTGCCTTCTCAGGCTGTTGCAATACTAGTTGTGGTCAATAGCTAATTTGATTTTTAAGCTTTCCAGCTTATGAGTGATGCTTATTTTGGTCTTAGATTTGCTTATTAAGTCTGATTCAAGGTGTTAGAAGTTTATTTGATCTTAGGTTAAGTTCTTAGAAGCTTATTTGCAAATCTAAAGTTTAGTATAAATGTCTTTAAGACTTTAATTGCAATCTGTCATTTGAAGCAGCTTTTTCCTGGCTTATTTGAGGTTTCTAAAAAAGTGTCTTAATTAAAGTTGCTTATTTTCATAGTATTAAGCTTTTTCAAAAATAAAATTGCAAATAAAAATGGTAGGGCGTTTGCCGTAGTGGGAGGACTTGAACTCAAGACCTCAACCTTAACTGCAAACACCCTTACCAGTGCGCCCTTGGGTCTTTTCTGTTAGACCTTGGGGCAGTTTGGTAGAATTATCTTATGTATTTTTAGTAAATTTTTTAGAAATTTCCAATTTAGTTTAGTATTTTTAATAATATTTTTATGTTAAATTAGTTTTTAATTCATAATAAATAAAATAAAAATCAAAAAAATATAATTCTTTTTTCTAAAATTACTTTTAATCATTTAGGATTTTTAAAAATTAAATTTGAGTTTGAAGGGTTAAAATTTGATTTACTTGCTTGTTTAGTCGCGTTTTAGGATTTCTGTTATCATTTTTAGGTTTAAATCTTATTTGCCTTAGTTGTTTGCTTGCTTTTAATTGATTTTTGCATTTTCATAAGAAGAATTAGAATCCAAAATCAAAATCCTTGAAATTATTCAAAGCACGCGATCACGAACTTAACCGATTCTCAATTCACGCTTCGTCGGGATACGACCCGGAAGGTTTTGAATTTTACTTTGGATAAAAGTAACCTTCTTAAATCCTTACGGAATACTTATTACTATACTATTATTGATATTATCCTTATATACGTATTTGGAGATCAATCAGTTTTTGGCGCCGCTACCGGGGAAGTGTGTATCGAATATCGCGTTGAAGCTTGAAGATTAGTGTTTTGAAGACCCTTCCTTGTGAAGTTATTATTTTATTATTTTCTTTTATAAAACTAAAAAAAATACAAAAATATTTTATTTTTCTTGATTTATTTTCGTAGATTTATTAGAAAAAAACCAAAAATACTTTTCCTAAAGTATTTAAAAAATTAAAAATTAAAAAAACAACAAAATCAACTGTTGTGTCACTTGTGAAATCGGCTCACTTTTAGATTACAAACTTTAAGAGAGGTTTAAGGAGGGTTGATCCTACGAACTTCGACCCGAAAGGAGAAGGTTTTTAAAACGCTTCGCGCACCCGCTCCTCCGCTTCTTTGTGTGTTTTCTAAAGAGCAACCTTACACTTGTTCGATTATCGGTTACAAAAATATTTTTCTTTTTATTATTTTATTTTTAGTGCATGCGCACTCGCTCTTCATCGCATTTAATTGCTGAATCTTCCACGACTCCGAAACGTCGTAATCGTAGACGTTCCAAGCAAAGAGTCGAACCGTTTTCTCTTGTAGAGACTCCCGTAGTTACGATGGCCGATCAACGTACTATGGCAGAATTACTCCGTGCACCCACCGAGGGTTATGCGGAGGCAATCGTAGTACCACCCATTCCCGCTGAGCATTTCGAGCTCAAGCATAGTCTAATCAATCTTGTAACTTCAAAACAATTCTTCAGTTTTGTGAAAGAAGACCCTCATGCTCATATTCAATATTTTAACAAGATTACTTCTACGTTGAAGTACAAAGATGTGCCTGAGACATCGATTAAGCTTATGCTTTTTCCATTTTCTATTGATGGTCCAGCCCGGATTTGGCTCGACAAAGAACCTTCTCGTTCTATTCTCACTTGGGACGATCTTGTGTCCAAGTTTATTAACCATTTCTTTCCTCCCTCAAAAACAACAAATCTCCGGAATGGAATTTCAAATTTTCAACAAAAGTTTTAGGAAACGTTTAGTGAGGCATGGGACCGATTCAAGGATCTCATTCGAGCATGCCCACATAACGGTTTTACCGAATTGCATCAACTCGATACCTTCTACAATGGTTTAAACCCATCCGATCAAGATTCTTTGAATTCTGTCGTCGGTGGCAATCTTTTGGAAAGAAGTGCACAAGATGTGTTGAAAATTATTGAAAATAAATCAAAAGTTCGTAATTCAAGAAACAAACCGATTGTTTCTCAAGTGAAAGCAAGTAAAGTTGATTCTTCAGAGATAGCCAGTGACGTAGCCAGTGTCGTGACTAGTGCCATGACCGCGATGTTTAAACAACATCAAGTAACCCTAGATCCAGCTTCTGTAAAAGCTGTTGAGGAATCTTGTGTTACTTGTGGCGGTGCTCATTCTTATCGACAGTGTCCTGCCACCGACGGCAACACTTTTTCGGGCTATCAAGACAATATTCAAGGATATGTTTCAGCAGTCGTAGTGAACTACAATCAGAGAAATACCGGTTATCGTCCCTAGAGTGTAGCTAATCAGTTTTGACCACCCGGTTTTACTCAAACGAATGTGCAAAATCAAGGGTTTAACCAGAACTGAGGAAATAATTCCAATCAAGGTAACCAGAATTATCAAACTCCACCTTAAGTTGGACCTTCAAACGATCTCTCGAGCTAAATGAAGACAAATGACGTTAATATGAAAATAATGCAAAATCAAATAACCAACATGAGGACGGAATTAAAGAAAGAGATGGATAATACGTTGACTAGACAAAACAATGCGTTCAAGAATGAGTTAAAGAATGAGTTAACGAATGATATTAAGAACATGATGAGTAGTTTTATTCAAATGGATACCGCTTCTTCTTCGGGCTCGGGTTCACTTCCTAGCAACACCGTTGCTAACCCGAGAGGTGACTTGAAAGCAATCACCACCCAAAGCAGTATTTCTTATGATGGACCTCAAATTCCACCTCCTTTCTCTCCTCTTTCCAAGGTGGTGAAACGGGAACCCGAGGTGACAAAGGATACGGTGCAACCGAGTACCGAAAACATCCAAACTCCGGTAGTCCAAATTCAAGCTTCATTTGATGAGCCCATTGTTGCTTCTAAGCCTAAACCGTCTATACCTTATCCTTCAAGAGCCAACAAACAAAAGCTCGTTGAAAAAGATGATAATCTAGCTTCGAAGTTTGTTGAAAAGCTTTCGGGAATTACATTTTGAGCTCAGTTTTGCAGATGCTCTTCTACATATGCCGAAATTTACTTCAATGTTTAAAAGTCTCCTTAATAACAAAGAAAAATTGTTTGACTTAGCCAAAACACTAGTGAATGGTGAATGTAATTGTTCGGCGGTTATCCTAAAAAAGTTGCCTGAAAAACTTGGAGATCCCAACAAGTTTCTTATTCCATGCTATTTTCCAGAGATAGTTGAATGCTTAGCTGTCCGAATCTTGGTGCAAAGAGCATCAATTGATGCCTCGAACATATAGAAAGAAGCTCCCCTACCACTCCCCGAGACTAAACCTACTCGAATGATTCTTGAACTTGCAGACCGATCGACTACTAGTCCATCCATTAGCCGAGATGTCCTTTTGTTAAAGAAAGAAAGTTCCATTTCCGTCCAACTTTTGTAGTCATTGATTATGTTGTTGATCCTCGAGTTCCCTTAATTCTAGGGAGACCTATTTTGAGGACGGCACGTGCTTTGATTGATGTTTACGGTGAAGAATTAACTCTTCGAGTTGATGATGAAGCCATAACCTTTAAAGTTGGTCAAACTTTGAGACACTCCTACAATAATGCTAAATCAGTTAATCGAATCGATGTCATCGA
>BQNB010021416.1:0-31955 GCA_026074375.1 Tanacetum coccineum | reverse complement strand
GCCCGCTTCCAAGAGGCTCCCAAAACCTCTCACCTTGAAGAGGTTAAACTTATCTTCTGATACATTAAAGGCACTATGCACTTAGAATTATGGTATCCTAAGAGGACCGACATAGAAATAGTAGTATATGCTAACTCTGATCATGCGGGAGATTATGTGGATCAAAAGAGCACTAGCGTTATTTGTACGTTCATAGGATGTTGTTTGACATCTTGGTTCTCAAAGAAACAAACCGCTCTTGCTATATCCACTACCGAAGCCGAATACGTAGCGCCAAAAAGGCATGTCAACAAGCACTCTCATCGACTACGACGTACGACTCGACGACATTCCTATCATGTGCGACAACAAGGGCGCGATTGACCTTAGCAAAAACCCGGTGCAACATTCTCGTACCAAACACATCGAAATTCATCACCACTTTCTCCTTGATAATGTCCAAAAAAGACATGTCTCAATCGAAAAAGTACCGTTCGTCGACAACATTGCCGACATTCTCACTAAACCTTTTAAACGTGAATCGTTTAACTATCTACGTCTTGGTTTAGGAATGATGGAACACATTCCATAAATCATATTAAGTACGCTTCTCATTTCTTCTGTCTCAATTCTAGTATGTGTTTCATTCCGTGTCGTGACAACTTAAATGCTTCATCCGAAGTACTTTAAGCATGTTTAATTCGCGAAATGCAAATTAAAACGTCACTCCTCTTCGCAAAATTTTCGTCAAAATTAAGTTCAAAATCATTGCCTGAGGGCGGCCCCCCAATATATTTGGGACCGCCAGGTAAATACGGGACCGCCATCAGCAAGACACAAAACGGGACACTTAACCAAAAAATTTCAAAACTAAAAAACAAACACCCCCTTACCTGCTGCCATTGACGAACTCGAACCAAAACCCACCAAAACTCAAAATCAACCATTAAAACTTCAATTGAAGATCAAATCAACACTAATAATCATTCCTAATATCACAAAGATCATCAATTGTAAGTCATTTCATCTATTTTCTTTCAATTTGAGTCTAGGGTTCATGATGAACACCAAAAATTGAAATTGGGGATTTTTAATTTTTCTTTCAACTTTGTGCAATTAAGAGTTCTAGGATACAATGTATAACTAATATGCTTCCCGTAGACATAGGATTTGCATACATTAGTAAGATTAAACGAAAAAAAATTGATTTTGAACCAAAACCCCAATTTTATTTTCAAATCACTCACGTTAGGAACACAATAAAATTGTTGTTATGCATTGTCAATACAACCTAAAAACATTTTCAAACACATGCATAATGATCTCATAAACAAATTTCGAGATACATAATTCATATGTATTTTTCGACTTGTTTGGTTGAGCAAAATCAAACTAAGGAGCGTTTGGGTTAACTCTTAGGATCTTATATTTAAGTCGAGTTAATCGTTACTCCACATTGTTTGCATATAGGCACACACTAGGCACAAACTCAAAACATCAATACATGTAAAAGCGATTAAAATATGATCTTGCTTATATCTTTCTAGGTAACAATGCCTTGAGCTACCGGTCTTGATCATCAAAAGACACGAAACTACATACCCCAAATATCAAATGAATTTAATCAACCCTTACTAAATACAATGGCTAATATTGAAAAACGATACTTTCATGAGGGGAGTGTTGTAAGTCCAAACTTTAAAAATATGAGCCATGTTCGCGCTAAGTTTGAGTCAATCGGGTTTGATTGTTTGTTAGATATTAACGAACAAATTATACCTCGCTTTGTTCTTGAGTTTAATCTTCAAACTTACTTTTTCCTTTAATCCTGAAGGTGTCATTCATAGTCAATATTGGAATTCAATTAAGTCTTTTTCAATCAACTTTGAGGAATTCGGTCAAATTCTTTTTTAAAAAAAAAATCCTTTCAAAGGTCATGCCTCTATCACCGAAATGTGGTCCCTTGACCATTTGTCGGTCAATGTTCCAAGTAGAGGTCTCTATAAAACCAAACCCCCATCTCCAAGAGTCATTAAGTCTCTTATTCAAATTCCACGTCAAGGTTAAGAGACTCGTACCAAAAACAAGAAAACCATTGTCATTGGTGAAAACAAAATTTTAACCCGAGAGATTCAAACTCTTATGAAACTATGGGTTGAGATTATTCATGAAAATGTCATTTGTCTAGGAGGACATAGGGATCATGTCTCCGCGTGTCTTTGTCATAGCTTTTCATTGTATTGAACATCCACTCCACTAATAACCTAGCATTTTTATTCTCAAAAGAATTGGAAAATAGAATCGATTCAAAACCTAAGGAAAATCTTACCTTACTGGATATGCTCTTAACTAGGTTATCAAATACATGTCGTGGTCCGTTCTCTCCTGAGTAGATTTTGATCATTTCTCTCTCATGTTTCAAGCCATGCATCGCTCGCTCCTCACTATGAGCGAAAGGACTTCGCGAGCAGGATCGAGGTAGAAAAAGATTCGTGAGTCAAATCCTTAGCTCCTCCTCATCACTCTAAATCATCCCTCTCATATCTTCTCCAATTGATTCACATGTCATGGTTGATGAAATGATCGATGAATCATTTCACGCCAATTCATCTTTACCCTTTCTCTACAAATTTCCTCTTCATCTAATGTCGCTTCTTGAGTTCGTCAAAACTCCTCTCATGAAAGTCATGACTTGAACACCCTTTTATCCAACCATAACTTTTCAAACTCAACAACGAGATTCTCACCGAGACGGATTAAGGTGAATTGGACAAGATCTCAGAACATGATGGAGACGGAAAAAGGAGAGCGTCAAGTGTTGATTCAAATGATGATTGAAATCTTTTTCTAGAATTATTGCTAGAAATACGTACGATGTAATATTATCTTATTCTCTGTCTTGGATAATCAAGTACGTGTATAATATGTCTACATTATAACTACATGCTTTTTATGTGACTTTTAGTAGACATTTTAGTCATCTATATGCTTTATCTTGACCATATTACATGATTTATTCACTTCCTTAGTTATATTATGTGATACTTGAAGTGATGAAAATGCCAAAAATCATCCTAATTGACCACTCTAAAAAAGGATTAAACTTTTGAAAAATTTTGAAACCCCAGAAAACGGCTCCCTAAAAGATCAGGAGGCCCCTTTATATATTCGGGACCGCCATAACAATAAGGGACCGCCATCAGGAATAACACGAAATATTCATGTCCCCTCCTTGTCTGAAATCTTTGACCCTATTCTTCCTAGGTCTAGGTGCCCTTTCCCTTCTAAACTAAACACTCCTTAGAACTTTCTTACACCAAAACCATGTCTTTCCCAAAATTCTTCTATATAAACATCATCCTTATCCATCTCAATCATCACTTTACTTATAAACATATCTTCAAAGTCTTAATGTCATCTTCTAACACATCTCCTCGTGACTACTCACGAAAACACAAAAGAGAAATTCTTGAACCTTAGAGACAATGTCATAATCCTCCACCTTCACCACCTTTTCCTCCACCAAATAGGACCTCACCTCCTCTATCTCCAAGTAACTCACTACCTATATCTCCACCAAACTCTCCAATCTTTGATACCACTTCCTTGCTTCCTTCCCCTAACTCATCTAATCCTACATCCTCCTCCTTACCTCCACAAATTTCTACTCAAAATCATAGTGAAAACAAATTGCATGAACTCCTACACCTTTCAAATCTTCTTGATATCAACATTCAACATACAATCAAGTTAACCAATCGATCACCTCCCTCCTTACCATTGACTCGCCCCTCTTTTCTAGACCAAGTAAACTTTCATTCGGACTTTTGTCACTGTTGCTTAGGAACTTATAAACTCTTTCATGTTTTGAAAGATGACCTCAACCGAATCAAATCTCTCATAATTGGGCCCTCAACTCTTTTCCCCTCATCCATCACTACAAACTCACCTTAAAATATCTACTAAATAATCTACTAGCTTTCTTTCATTAGATGCTTTAATATGTTGTGTTTTAGTTATGATTATCTCATGCTTGTATCATCATATATATTGTCCTTGTGACTATATTTGATTTCTTTATGAATTTAAATGCACTTTACTTTATGAGTTTTTAAATGTGTAGATTATACTCATAAGATATTTGTCATGCCATATTTTCTTGCACTTGTACTTCTAACCTTGTTTTGTAGCAAACAAATTATCGTAAGATCGATCCATTGGTGCCCCGAACAAGGGGGAGCATACATCAAGGGGGAGTCTTTTATCGTCGATTTCTTTCTCTCTACTACGACTCGACGATCAACCTTTTTGGATTCGACAAAAAGGGGGAGAAATAGAATTAAACTCATTAATAATTTATAAACTTCTATTTTTATACTAAATGAGTTTATGTTTTGTCATCATAAAAAAGGGGGAGATTGTTAATACAAATAATGTCTAAAAACGTTATTTATATTTTTTGACCTCTCAATGTTTTGATAATAACAAAATGTGAAAACGTTTACGATAAAATTAAACGTTTATAAATTACTAATCATAAAATTCTATTTCTAAGATTAATCACTTAAGGTATGGATAAACAAATCATTAAACATGATTAGTGATCAAGAAAATATTTTTCTTAAACCTTACATTTCTACAAATGTGTTTTTATAAAAATATAAAAACAAAATATTTATTCATTAAAAGAAATGTTTTATTAAAAACATAAAATTTGAAATTCAAATTTTCCCCCCAAAATAGAAGGTTCTATAACAGATACAACCTTCACCACAAAAGGACAAAAAAGGGAGCGGAGTCTAGTGGCGGCCCCCTTTTAGGCCTGGCGGCCCCCTTATATATAAGGGACCGCCGGGACCGCCACCAGCAACGGTCATTTTTTTGTCCCCTATAAATACTGGGCCACCCCATCTGAAAAACAGAACCTCTTGCCATGAATTTTCTCAGATCCATTTTTCTCTCTTTTTCCTTTCTTTCTAAAACACATATCTTGATCACTAACATACATTGATATTATTTCAAGTGATTAATTCTTTCTTCCTCTATTCTTCTTCTAATCAAGTGCAAGAAAAGAACAATTGTATTCTTCTATATACTAACTGTTATCAAGTGATCTCTTTCTTCCTCCTCAAGATCACAAATCTTCATTACATATATTTAATGTTGTTGTGTAAATTGGATTGTGTGTAGATCCAAGTGTGTAAATTATGTATTTGTGTGATTTGGATTGTGTGTCAATCCAAGGGTATATATATCTTGTGAGTGTGTAAAGACTTAGTGAAGTCTTAGATTGGTTCTAGCTAAGATTAGGACTCGACATCTAGCTTAGTGTCAGAAAAGAAAGTAAGCGACGTGTAAACGATTTTCTCCGCCTAAAGGGAGCATGTTGACATAGTGAAATCTCGAGTGGAGTACTCGGGGAGTGGAGTAGGAACGAAGAGGTGCTTCATTGTTGAACCACTATAAATCTTGGTGTCTTGGTTTGATCGTTTCTTTCTCTATCTCTTTATTGTTATTGCTTACTTAGTTCATTATATTAGATATTTAGTTGTGATTCATATTATTGATTGATTGACATATAACTCGAATCTAACAATTTTCTAAGCAAAGTTTTAAAACGATAAATTAACCAGTAAACTATTCAACCCCCCCCCCCTTTTAGTTAGCTACAAATCTCATTAGGACACAATGTCAAAATACACTTGTTGAACACCATAAAGTTCACAAGTCATAACAAAGAGTCCTACGCATTATCCTTGAGATCTTGCCAGAACATGCGAGTGATACTTAAGTATTTATAGTGAAGACGGAAATCCTGCTTGAGCAAACATCATACTAGCTCTTGGTAGGTGACTTGCCAGATTCTATATGAATCGAACTTGTGACAACTGGATATCAATTTGGTCCATTATATGAATTGACGATTTAATCAGAAAGATAGTAACTATCTGATTCACTCTTACCGTGTTGTCTACTTTGAGACGCTTCGGTAACGAGAACGGCTAGTACAGCTGCGAAACCCTGTCAAGAAGATTCACATGATTTCTATCTGATCACAGGCAGTATTTATACTGATTAACGGGGAACCGTGTTTATTGCAATCGTATTTGATGAAGTGACAAAGACACTTTCGTCGATATCTGTTGTTTATCACTAACCTTTTAAATGCAGATTCAAACGTCGGTGTTGCAACCATGTACCAGCGAAGTCGGATTCATTACCACATACTCATATTTGAGCTCTAAAAGTCAATTATTTAGCATCAAGATTGTTGATCCTAAACTTCCTCAAAGATCTTCAAAGTCAAATCAAGAATCTTATTTTAGGAGATTGTTAGCCTTATGTTCATATAAGTCAAACAAGAATGCAACCAGTAAGAGTATGTCGGTCAAGAGCATAAGTTGATCAAGAAAGTCAAATAAAGGAGATGATACAAGATGAAAGATCTCAAGAACTTAAAAGTCAAAAGATGAAGGCTCAAGATTAAGATCACATAAATGACACCGAAAGAATGTTATCGGTTGTCTTAAGCATGAATGAACAGAGCCATTACAAACAAGGAAAGACAAAGACAAGACCAAAGAAGGCAAAAGCTCAAATGTCATATCTTCAACGTTGGGGAGGATAAAGTCAAATCAAGATAACCTTCATCAAGAACGTCAACGTTGGGGAGATCAAAGAAGTCCTCAACATTGGGGGAGATTGTTAGCCTTAATTTTATATAAGTCCAACAAGAATGTTATTGGTCTTACTAGTCGTAATTAGTCTTGTCAAGTAATAGGCTAGTCGGGATTAACGGGCTTGGATTGTAATCTAATATTATCCGTGTTTCGAGCTTAAAGCCCAAGATAAGCCAAGCCCAGCCCAAGATAGAAAGCCCACGAGCCCATGGTGGTCTTAGGGTATAAATAGGACCCCCTCCACACATGGAGAGGGTGTTGGTTGCCATTTCTTACATTTTGTATGTGTGTGTAATCTTCCAACACTCCACTCTTTCTCTCTAATCTAATCTTCCATCTTTTGTTTCTCTCTAGTTTTTCTTTCTACTTTTTCTAGCTTATTGCTTATTTGGTATTGCTTATTAGTTGTGATATGGATTAAATATATAGGACAACAGTATAGTTAGGATAAAAAACAAATTTTAGGATTAACCCCAAATAGCCCACCGTTTATGTTATGTATTTGTGAATATTGACTTTACATTGATTAGTCAATCCCCATGTGAGACCCTTTGTTACACTTATTATAAGTGTAAGATACCCCTAGTACAACCTGCTGAGTCATTCCTTTTGTTTTTTTTGTTAAACCCATTATATGTTATTGTTTCGTTACACCAATCGCCTTGCATACCTAGTAATTTCTTTAAGTCCATAGTCGGGGAGTTGCTAGTTAAGTTTGATTCCACTGGTGAAAGTCGCGGGTTATGATAGAGGGTATGTGAAGAAATTCGGTTTTAGAAGATAGTTGATCTCAAGTGGGGAATGCTCGTATATATATGTGTTCGTACTATTATTCTTCTTTGTATCCTTGTCTTGCATAAAAAGTGAAAAAGGTGAAAAAGCATGCAAGCAAGTGTTTTATTAGTTTATAGCTGATCAAAAATATAAATCAGCTTTTATGTTGTATTGTATAGGGGTAGTATTCCCGCTTTGGCCAGCTTATGATGATTAGTCATATTCGTTTTGATGTATTTGAACGGGTAATACTTATAAACCCATGTCATGTAACATCCCGCTCTGATAAAGAGACCAAGAGTTACGTTATGGTGTCATATCAGAACATATAAACGCAAGCGGAAAACTTTATTAATTTAAAATACCAAGTCATGAAACAAAATGACCTCCAAAAGTATTAAATTCCAACAAAGTCTAAATGAAGAAATCTTCAAACGAAAGGGCCTTAAATATAAATCCAAAACAATGGGAAAGCTAATAAGGGTTGGTCTTCTAGAATCTTCCTACACTCATCACTCATATCCCAGCTTCCCGCTTAGTACCTGCCACAGGAAAAGAAAATGCGGCTGAGCTAACGCTGAGTGAACAGATATAATAACAACAACGGTAATAAGATAAAAGAATGAACGAAAAAGATCACGAGAATCTGCTAAACAAATGTCATACGAATTAATAAGCGATAATTAAGAATTAAGGATAACAAAGGAGTGCCCACGAGCTCGAAACAAAAGTCTAAAGCATGCCACACTCTTAGACTACATAATCCAACATAAATCGTATCATATCATATCATATAAAATTGTACATGGGAGCTGCAGACTCCAGATGTACCCTACAAAATATGAAATAGAGTGTATTACACACACACAACCATTCACATGAACTAAACGGAACAAAGTACCTAGGATGCATCCATACGCTCCCTGCAAAACAAAGTCATATCCATATACACAAGCACTATGGCGAGTGTACGAACATATATAATCAAATCATAATAAGTGCACATACAAAAGGGAATGACGTGGACTAATCACACCACCACAGATAGTGTCATGCCATTGGTGCATCAATGACATGGTTATGGTACCTCCATGACTAGATACAAATAGCTCGGGCAAGATTAAAGCAAAGATATAAGTGAATAAGTTTCGAATAATCCAAATATGGAAACGAATCTAGTAGCATATTCCAAACAAGAACCAACATATTCATACAAACGAATATCGAATCAAACGGATTGTCAACATCAAACGAGTCATGATTACGGATAGCAACTCAAAGGAATATCAAACGAATATCAAATAGATCAAGTAGCCAAACAAAAGAGAATGAAGTGTCCTTACTAAAAGGATGGAATATATGTACCTTAACGAATAAGCAATCGGATAGAAATGAACACAAAAGCAAGAGATCACAACACCTTCACCGAATCTACAAGAACCCATGATTACATATTATTATCTATCTTATTTCATAAGTTTATTACTTAATCTTATCATTTAAAACACTTAAGGTAACTAAATTAGAGTTTTCCAAATTTCCAAAATCTGCCAACATTTTAAACAAGTTTCCTGATGTTAAAGACCCATTAAACGACCTCCAAAATTTCTACAAAAAATCACAGAGGTTCCTACATGTGTCTAGTACACCCGTGATCATTGGTTTAATTTATTTCCATGTTTAAGTATCCCTTTGACCCTTGTTACCCAAAACTAACCCGAATCTTGACCTGACAGAACCTTTGAAAAGTTGACACGTAGAAACCTCACTTAGACAACTCAAAAAAAATTCTGAATAAAATCATGGATGTAGCACATATCATGAAGATTTACCAAATAAAATTTTAGAAGCTAACTCCTTACGGTTTTCGAATTAAAAATCAAACACCACAACTGAATTTTTCGGATAGAAATTCTAGATTCGACACTTAATCTTATAAAAATTGACCTTCCCGGCCTCCAATTAATCCAGAAACTAGACTCTTTGAATTTAACTTTAAGCTCAAGAATCATGTTAAAACCAATTATTATCATTAAGATATACCCCGTTGAACATGACCTAAAATACTGCCCAGAATTATTAACCATGAAAACCCTAATTAACACCCATCAAAACCAACCCTAGGGTTTATAATCTTGTAGTTTTTATTAATAACATATTTAATGATCATCTTAGGGTTTCAAAACATGTAATTAAGCCATATTTATCAGATTACATAATTTACAAATTCATAACTACATGATTTCTTCTTTTTATACTTTATGATTTTATGTATAAAACTTATGTGTAATCATGGAAATACCAAGAATGAATTCAAAAGAGACATGGATTACTTACGGTTTGGAGATGGAGACAAGAACAAGAAACAAACACCAAAGAATCAAAGATCAAGACCACACTAAGAACACCAAAACTTCAAGGATTACCCAAAAACACCTAAACCTTCTTCTTGCTTGAAGCTTTTATGGAGGAATACACAAAATTATAGATTATGAATTTTAAGAGAATAATGTGAATGGGAGAGAGAGGGGGGGCGGTTATAAGAGAGGAAAAAAGGAAGAGAAAGACAAAAATAACTTGTTTGCAAATTAAAAGATTTATCCCTTTTTTAATTACACTCTTTTCCCTAATTAAGCTAGACTTCAAAATTAAAAGATTTTGGTGTATCAACACTTATAGGGGCCGGTTCATTTAGCAAAGGAGGGGGGACAAAATAAATTTTTTCCTATTTTGAAGATTGGTATGTGCTTAATTACACATACCTTTTTCCTTTAAAAACGAGCTAAAATAACCAAAAACGGACTTAAAATGCCAAATATACGCTTGTTTTGCTAATTGTGTTGTGCAGGAACGGATATCTAAGAAAAGGACGAAAAACGAAGCCAAAACGACAAAACCGGACACGGAATGGAAAAGCAGGAAAAAGACAAAGTCCAGTCAAACAAAAAGCCTGAAAAAGTCAACCCAAGTCAACCCCGAAGCCAAAAGTCAAGAAAAATAAGTTTGAGGGTTAAATTTGTTAAAACCCTAAACTTATTTAAAGAAGAAAACAAGAGAAATGAAGAGAAGGGCCCAAACTGCCAAGTTCTCAAAGTTAAACCACAAGGGGCATTTCTGCCAAGTCCCCTAAACCATAACTAACAGGGACGTGTACTGCAACAACCAATATAACCCTTGGGGGGTTATATTGCCAAGTCCCCAAAGTTATTAAAACACAAGGACCATGGGTGCAACAACCACATACAACATCAAGGACCAAAATTTTCGATAGAAAGAGGAATGTATGGACTCACTATTAACGAGGCATTTCAAAAAGAAGATGAGTTAGTATGTTGAGCCTTTGGGACAGAGGCAGAACACCGTACATCTGTCCATTAACGTACTTTGTGTTTGCCTAAGGTTAGTGACTCGTCACAAAGAAATAAAATATTTCAAACTAAATGCTTAGTTAAGGAAAAGATTTGTTCTATTATCATTGATGGAGGGAGTTGCAAAAGGCGTTGGTTAAAGCTTTTAAGCTCCCAACCGAACCTCATCCTAATCCTTATCAGATTGGATGGATTAAGAAGGAGCCGACACTTAAGGTGACCAAGATTTGTAAAGTTCCTCTTGCTATTGGGAGGCATTACAATGAGTTGGTTACTTGTGATGTTGTTGATATGGAGGCATGTCATGTATTGTTAGGAAGACCATGGCAACATGATGTGGACGCTACACGCCAAGGTAAATCAAATATGTATTTGTTTAAATGGAGCGGAGAAACTATTGTTATGTTACCTTTAGGTGTCGTTTCTCCTAAGAAGGCATTAGAGAGCAAGACTTTGGTAACTTTGGTGGCTTCACCAAAAGAGTTTCTAGCTGAAAAGAAGGAGACGAGAGTTTCTTATGCTTTAGTTGTGAAAGGCGTTGAAGATGTCATGAAGAATGCAATACCGGCGTTAGTTAAACCTTTACTAGCTGAATTTAGTAAGATTATGGCGGAAGATACACCGGATGCTTTGCCACCATTGAGGAATATTCAACACCAAATTGATTTGAGTAGAAAGACCACTTTATTGGTGTCTATTAGTAACGAGGTTTTGGGTTTTGATTCAATTAAGGAGTTGTACACAAGTGATGAAGATTTTGGTAACATTTGGATGGAGCTCGAAACCAAGCAACATCGGGGTGAGTTTCTTTACTTGACGGTTATTTATTTAAAGGTAGTCGTTTGTATATTCCTAAGACTTCCCTTAAGAGTCAACTGGTTAAGGAGATACATGCGAAAGGATTGAGTGCTCTAGGCCGAGATAAGACTATTGCGAGTGTAGAAAGTTGATTTTCTTGGCCTCAATTAAAAAGGGATGTTGGAGTTTTCGTGAAGAGATGTGTCGTGTGTCAAGAAGGAAAGGATAACACACAAAATACAATTCTTTATATGCCTTTGCCCGTACCTGAGAGTCCTTGAGTCGATATGTCGATGAATTTTATGCTTGGGCTTCCTCGCACTCAACGAGGAGTCAATTCTGTGTTTGTTGTTGTGGGCACGTTACTATCAAATCCTAAATCACAGATCTTTGTCACTGAAGATTGTGATGATGGATCAAGACAAGAAGAACAACACCTAGTGGTGCCATGTTCTGATGAGGAAATTGTAAAGTTTCCAACACAACCTGCCATAACTGAAATAAGTGGAGACAATGGTAGTAATTTGGAGATTTTTTGATTGTTTTAACTAGGGAGGAAGCTGATATTATCTGTTGGGAATAAATCTTCATATGACTTAATACTGCCAACAGTACTAAAGGAGTTAGTACTGCCAGCACAAAGTTAGTACTGTCAGCACAAAGTTAGTACTGCCAAGGAAACATAATACTGCTAGTTAAAGAAGTTTGTACTGCTAAATGGTCAAAGCTGATGATATGAAGATAAGAAGGCATGGAGAGCATTTCGGAATATTTAGTTTTGAATTGTAACTGTTCCTAATAGATAGGCAGATATATTTGTAAAGGGCTCCTTGTATTTCTATAAAAGGAGATCCCTAGAGTAGTGATAGAAAGAACTTTTAGAAATACACTGAGAGTGTTTTGTAATAGCTTCAAGGTTGTGTAACCCCAGTACTTAAAGAGTACTCGTATTATTTATAATATTGAAGCAGTGAGTTTTGTGTTTATTGTTTGAGTGTGATCATTACTATTTCATTTATAAATTTCTCTAGAGTATCAAAGTGTAGATTCCGCATACACTTTGGTATTGTCACAAAGTCTCAATCCTTGTTATTTTGGATTCTTCCAAGGTAACAAACTCTTTATATCATAAAGAACCGATCAAGGCGTGGGATCAACAAGTGGTATCAAAGCCTGTCATTGGAATAACTTTGATCTTATGGAAAATGAGTAAGAAAATTCTCAGAACAATATTCGTTGGCAAAGCTTCCCAATCTCAAACAAGGAGAAGTATGGATGTGGGAAATCAGAATCAAAGCAATACTATTCAAATCAAGACTATGCTTTGTGGAAGTTATAGAAAATGAAATACATGGTGCACTATTCTGTTTACTACTTGCACCAGAAACTGGTCCCATCTACACAGCACACAAGTATGCTGTAGCCATCTACAACTGAAGAGAAGATTTGCAAGAAGAATGATTGTTAAAGCCAGAAGTCATCTCCCTCATGGCTCTCCCAAATGGAACATCAGCTTACCATTAAACCAGTATGAGACCCTGATAGCTACAATCTATGTTTATGAGCTATTAAAGCCCGCTTTGGAGGAAATGATGCTACAAAGAAAACAACAAAAGGCTTTACTGAAGCAACAGTAGAAAACTTTAATGCTACAATGTTCAGAATCTTGGACTCATCTTTTACAGCTACAAAACTTGTTAGTAGATTGGCAAATTCTTGGTGTAGGATACTCCTCAGAGGAAGTTTAATGTAAGTTTTTGAGAAGCTTACCTTCAAGAATGGGATTCCTCATGTAGTTGTCTGGATGAACAAACCCGACTTTGAAACTATTGGTTTGTGATGATTTTGTACAGACAATTGTAAAATTGTTGAACAAAAGGTAAGAGAACTGTTGCTGGTAATAATGATGATAAGAATTTGGCATTCCTAACCACTTCTAGTTCAAGCAGTACTAATCCTATTAATACTGTTAACACTGGAGTTAGTACTGGCACCACCAAAGTTAATATTGCTGGTATTGAAACTAGTACTGCTAGTTTTAGTGATGCCACTGTTTATGCCTTTTTGTCCACTCAACCATAAGGGTCTCAACTTGTTCATGAAGAATTGGAGCAAATTTCATGGATGATGATTTAGAAGAGTGGATCTAAAGTGAATATGGCATTGTTTGAGCAGAGAGGGCAAGAAGTAACTATCAGAGAACTGGAAAGAAAAAGTAATTGATGGAATATACTATGCTGGATATGACAAATCCAAGGTAAAATGTTTCAACTGTCACCGAAATGGACATTTTGCTAGAGAAGTAGAAGTTCCAAAAGCAAGACAACAAAATTGGAACCATAGAAAAACACATCAAAAGCAGTAATGAATAAGGATGCCTCTGAAAAGGCAATGTGTGCTATTGATGGTGGTGTGATTTGGATTGAGTGATCAGGCAGAATATGAAGTTCAAGCAAACCATGGCTCTCATGGCATTTCCACTGACTCTGAGGTATCAATGATAAAACTTGTTCTAAAATGTGTTTTTGCAAAATTATGAAGCCACTTTATAAAACAGTATGATATTTTACTTAGTAAATTAGATGATACTGCTTTTAAAGCATCTACCTATAAAAGAGGTCTGTCAATTTTAGAAGCACAAGTTGTTAAATATAAAGAATCTGAAGTTTTGTTTTCTGAAGAGATTGCTTTGTTGAAAAGAAGTGTAGGTCATAAGGATTATCTAATGGGATTAGTTAAGACTGAACTTGAAAAAGTTAAGGAAGAAAAAGAAGGGTTTGAATTTAAGCTAGCAAAGTTTGAAAAATCATCTAAAGACTTAGATGCTTTATTAGCAAGTCAGGTAACTGACAAGAGCAAAAGGGGTTTTGGTTACACTGCTGTCCCATCACCTCATCCCTTAATTCTCAACAGACCAACACCTTTAGATCTGTCTTATTCAGGTCTTGAGGAATTCCAACATCCTGAGATAAATGGGTATGGTCCTAGAAATTCAGGTTTAAAGGCAACTAATGTTTGTGATAGAGAGTCAAATAATTCTAAGGAGAATACTGATGACTCTTTAACACAACAACCCAAGACTGTTAATGTATCTAGCTCTGTATGTCTCCACTTAAGGTAACAAAGGATTGGAGAGAAAATAATTTCCACCTCTAATCATGTTAGGTAGAAGAACCTAAAAGGCTAGAGAGAATAATGATTGCCTCAAAATTGAGATGTTGTTAGATGATGAGGAAAGAAGTTGATCTATTCCAAGGAAAAATGAAAGCTAATGTATTCTATTGGTACTAATAAAGAGTCCCATAAAACCTGTAAGTCCAGTAGAAAGTCAATTAGGTATGCTGAGATGTATAGGTCACGAGAGACCTAGGGGGGACTCAAAGAATTGGAATGGTCAGAAATCTCATCATTAGAGTTAACTTTGTTTTTAATAACAAGCCTGCTTATTGTGGAATTTTGATCATTTCAGTATAATTGTCCTAAGCTATAAACAAATGGGTTCCAGAAGCAGCCTTAATGAGGACTGGCCTTAAAACTGTCAAAAATGCAAAGCCTCTTAGTACTGCTAGGTCTGTTAACACTGTCAGACCTGTTAGTACTGCTAGGTTTGTTAATACTGTTAGGCCTTATAATACTGCTCACCCAAAACCAACAGTTTCTTGTGCTAGGCCAAAGACTCTTTTTCAAAATCAAGCACAAAGGCCCTTTTACAAGACTACATCATTTAACAAAGAGGTTCTAATATTCAAAAAAAATATTAATACTGCTAAACATAAGTTTTATAATACTGTTAGAGCCAAAGATAATACTGTCAGGGCAAGGGGATTTAATGCTGTTAAGCCCTCAGCATGTTGGGTGTGGAGACCTATCAAACCCAATGGTGCATCATTAACCTTTAACAAATATAATTATATTGATGCACGAGGCAGATTCCAAGTCAGTAATGGCTTGGGTCCGCCAAAAGTTCTCCTAACTTCATAAGTTTTTTATATGCAGAGCAATTTCCAATAAATGAAAAAGGATTGTGGATAGTTGATGCTCAGAGGCACGATGTCTGGAAACATAGCTCACCTTTCAGAATCACAGAATTGATGGAGGTTATGTTACTATTTTTGTGAGAGGACAAATTGAGGAAGAAATCACTGGTAAAGGTACTATCAAAACGAGATAAACTTGAATTTTGAAGATGTAAACTTTGGTCAAAGAGTTGAAAGTTTAACCTTTTTAGTGTTTCACAAATGTGTGACAAAAGAGAACTATTTTACTTTTTACTGTTCTGAATGTCTGTTCTGTCTCCGAAAATTTAAGTTACCTGATGAAAGTCAAGTACTACCCTTAAAATTCCTAGACAGAACAACATGTACAGCTTAGATATTGAAAAACAATAGTTCCCAAGATGGTTTTAACTTGTCTCCGTTGCAAGGCTACATCTGAGAATCAAATGTTATGGCATAGGAGGCTTGTCATGTCAATTTCAAAAATATCAATAAACTTGTAAAAGGATAACTGTAAGAGATTTGGCCTTTAAAAAGCTTAGAGATTGACCAAACTTGTGTTGCCTGTCTTAAAGAGCAAGCAAACATAGAGCCTCTGCAAACCAAGGCTTTTAGTCCTCTCTACTAAGCCATTAGTCAAGCTAAACATATGGATCTGTTTGGTCCAACTTTGTGAGTATTTAATGCATAAAAAATACTGCTTGTGTGTGCGTGTATGATGATTTAGTAGTTTTCATGGGTTTTCTTTTTTAAGAACTAAGGGAGGGAAACTAGTGAATCCTAAAAACTTTATCAAAAGGAAATAGAAAATCTAGTGGATAAGAGGTTAAAATTATCAGAAGTGACAATGGACTGAAATTAAAACATGTGATGATGAGATTTCCCCCCTGTAGAGAAAAAGGATAAAGAGAGAATACAGTGTAGCAAGGACACCCAACAAAATGGTGTAGCCTGAAGAAAGGAATATGACTCCTTATTGAGGCTTGGCAATAACAATGTAGCAGATTAAACGGTTACACTACAACATGTTGGGCAGAAGCAGTTCTACTGCTTGCATGTACAAAATAGGTCTTAGTTGTCAAGCCTCATAATAAGACTCTTATAACTCTTTAAAGGAATAAATCAGCTATAGATTTATGAAGCCATTTGGATGTCATGTTACAATTCTTAATACCTAGATAAGTTGGGCAAAGTTTGATGGCAAAAGTGAATGAAGGTTCATTGTTGGGTTTTCTTTAAGTAGCAAAGCTTTTAGGGTATACAACATTAGAACTAGGAAAGTACAGGAAAACTTGCATGTTGGGTTTCTAGAGAATAAACCTATGTTAGAGGGAAATGGTCCCAAGTGGCTGTTTGATCTTGATTCTCTAACCCAAACTATGAATTATGATGTGCCAGTGGGTTGCAAAGGGATCTTTTCCTAATGTTTCTTGCAGGTATAACAAGAAGGTGATCCAATCTATCCTCTCAACAAGATCAAGAAATGTATTTCATCGCCAATTTTGTAAGATGCCTTCAATACTTGAAGATGTTACACTTCAATCTGTGGATGATGTACAATTACAAGATTCAAGAGTGGGATCATGATGAATGCATTTCAGGATGATGGTATTGAAGATCAGAAACAAGTCACTACTGCCAGTCCACAGTAATACGCAGTCCCACAAGTTAATAACTGGTAAGTAGAGAACTTAAGTACTGCGAATATCTGAAGTTAGTAACTCTGCTACAGCTGAAGGCTTGATAGGAACAAATTCCTTACAACCTAAAGACTCACAAGAGGAGGATCAAGGCATTGATTTGGGAAATCTCTCACCATCTTATGAAGTTTCTTCCACTCCTCATACAAGAATCAACAAGGGATCATCCAATTGATCATGTGAAATTGGTGATGTGTAGTCTTTCAGTTCTAACAAGAAGGATGACAAACTCTTATTCTGAACTAGATTCTTATGCCCATTTAGAAGGAAAGACTCACCAGACTTACATACAGCCTTTTTGGCCTATTTCTTATCTCAAGAAGAACCAAAGAGAGTCCTCAAAGCTCTTAGTGATCCTGCTTGTGTAGAGGCAAAGCAAGATAACAACTACATTTCAAGCTTCAAAATGTATGGGTTCTTGTAATTTCTAAAGGGCATAGGGCTATTGTACAAAGTGGGACTACATAAACAAGAAAGATTGAGAGGGGAATTGTTATGTAAATGAACAAAGCAATACTAGTTTGCCCAAGGTCCAACACAAGAAGAAGGGATTAATAATAATGAATATTGCTCCAAGTGGTTTAGGATAGAGGCAATAAAAATTTTCTGGCTTATGCTTCTTATATGGGTTTCAACTGTCTATCAAATGGATGTCAAAAGTGCTTTCCTATATGGTCAAATAGAGAGATTGTATGTATGATCAACCTCCATGGGTTTGAGACCCTGACCGCCTGATAAATATATAAAGTGTCAAAGCAACTATATGGACTTCAATCAAGCACGTGCCAGAGCTTGGTAACAAACAATTGGCTCACTTATCATTTTGAGCAAGGCTTTCACGAGTAAAGATTGATCAAACGATCTTTTCATTAAAATCATCAAGGGCATATTGTTAGTATCCTAGATGGTGGGTGGTGCAGAGATTCCTCAAACCCGTACCAGTAGTGGGGTGCGGTCGACCGAAGAGATGGATATTGCGATCAATGATCTCAATTCTAAATTCGCGAGTATGTCCATTGTTCTTGAAGAGATATGATCCGCGGTCATAGGTGGTGGAAACCATCCAAATCGTGAGGGTGAGGAACGTGGTATTCATAGATCCCGTATCAATTTTAAGGGATTCAATGATAATCATGAGTGTAACCAACCTCTAAAACAAGTTTGGAGACATGATGACATGATGTCTTCAAATGGGGATGAAGGTGAATAAACCATGGATGAGTACAACAGAGCACCTATGAGAGGCAATCGACGTAGGACTATGGTTGGTCATAATGTTAATCCTCGTGGGTATGGCGAGCGGCAAAGTTATTGGGTCAAGGCCAAGATTCCTAACTTTGTTAGAAATCTTGACATTAAGGCGGTGCTAGATTGGTTATATGAGGTTGACAAGTTTTTTGACATCATGGAAGTTCCCGAAGAAGAACAAGTAAAGGTTGTGGCTTATAGGTTATGTGGAGGAGCAGGAGCTTGGTGGCAACGTGAACAAGATAACCGAAGAGCACAAGGTAGACGACCCATGGATACTTGGATGAGGATGAAACGGATGATCAAAGGTAGGTTTTTTCACCCGGATATTGAGCAAATTTTGTACCAACAATATCATACTTGTGTCCAAGGAATAAAAAGAATAGTAGAACGACTATACGGTGTGAGTTCTTTGAGGTCTGCAAGCCCGTAGTAACTTGAGGGAAAATGGTGAACAATCCGCGGCTAAGTGTATCAGTGGGCTGAACTTCGTCAATCTAGAGAGGTTGAGCTTGAGTGAATTTTGTCAGTGGATCAAGCTCAAAACATGGCAATGAAGGCGGAAAGGATGGCTTCTAAAACGAAGTTGGTTCTTATAGGCGTTCATAAAAATTGAGAGTTTATGTGTAACACCCACTGATAAGAGACAGGAGTCCCGTTATGGTGTTCTTTATCAGAACATATAAACGCAAGCGGAAAGACTTTATTAATCAATATACCAAGTCATAAATAAGATTCTACACAGTATTAATATTCCAACAAAGTATAATGAAAGAAAATCTTCAAAAGAAAGTCTTAAAACCAAATCTCCAAATCAATAAAGGGTTCTTCTAAATGTGGGGGTCCTATATAAGCTATCCTACTCCTCAACATCATCCTCCCAGCTTCCCGTTAAGTACCTGCCGCAGGAAAAGAAAAGTGATGAGTAACGCCCAGTGAACATATATAATAATAATAACTGGAATAGATGAAGGTTTGAATGAAAGGATCCTGAAATTGCTAAACCAAATATCATACGAAATAATAAGCGATGATCAATAACTTAAGGATAACAAATGGAGTGCCCACGAAGCTCGAACAAAAGTCTAAAGCATGCTACGCTTAGACTACATAATCACACACTTTAATATCATATCATATCATATCATCATAAAAATGTACATGGAAGCTTGCGGACTCAGTTGTACCTACAAAAAATGTGAAATGAGGGTGTATTGACACACAACAAACCATTCACCTGAATGAACGAAAAAAGTACTAGGATGCATCTACGCTTCCCTGCAAAAATAAAGTTATATCCATTACCACAAGCCACTATGGCGAGTGTATGAACATATATATTAAATCATAATTATGCACATACAAAGGAACGCATGGATAAATCACACCACTACAATGTGTCATTGCCATTGGAGATCTTTCTTTTTGTGCATCAATGAATGGGTCATGGTACCTCCAATGATAGATCCAAATAGCTTCGGGCAAGATTTATAAAGCAAAAAGATATAATTAAAACAAGTTTCGTATAATCAAAATATGAAACGAATCTATTAGGCATATTCCAAACAGACCCAAATGATTCATACCAACGGGATTATCGAATCAAACGGGATTTCAACATCAAACGGAGTCATGATTACAGTAGAATAAAAAGGAATATCAACAAGAATATCAAATAGATTAAGTAGCAAAACAATCTAGAGAATGAAGTGTCACTTACTAAAAGAACGGAATATCTGTTCAAGATAACGAAACGGACTAAAGAACCTAAATGTCTAAACAATAGTAAAGAGATGTGTGTATATAAGACTATCTGTACCTTAACAAACAAGCAACGGAACAGAGAACTTGATCACGAAGACAAAAGATTCACAACCTCTTCACGAATCTACATAAACTCCATTGTTTATGTAAATTTTATTATCCATCTTATTTTATAAGTTTTATCACTTGATCTTACCATATATAGAGTTTAAGTGACCTAATTAGGGTTTCCTAAATTTTCAGAATCTGTCCAGTTTTTAAGGTAAGTTTCCAAGCTTAAAAGACCATAAAAAAACCTTCTAAAAATATACTAAAAAATTAAAGAGTTTCCCATATATGTCTAGTATGGTCTATGAATTTTGTTGGAGTTTATCTTCATGTTTAAATACCCATTTTACCTTCTGTTACCAACTGTTCCAGGAAACTTAATCTAAAGACCTTCGAAGTTGACACGTAAAACCTACTTTAACAAACTACAGAAAAATTCTAAAAAAAATCATGGATGTAGCTAATATCATGAGATTTACCAAATCAAATTTTAGAGGCTAACTCCTTACGGTTTGAGAATTAAAAATCAAATACTACTACTGATCCTTTCGGAAAAAAAAATCTCCAGATTCGCACACTTACTCTTTTAACAATCTAAAAATCGACCTTCCCGACCTCCAATTGACACTGAGGGCCTAGATTTTCGAACACTAGACTCTTTGAATTTAACTTTAGGCTCAAGAATCAAGTTTATACCCAATTTTTCATCATCAAGATTCCCCGTTTGAACTGACCTTAAAATTGCTGCCAGAATTTATTACATGAAAACCCTAATTAACACATCAAACCAAACCCTAGGGTTTTCAACATCTCTGTAGTTTTTTATTAAAAACTTTTAATGTCATATTCGGGTTAACATGTATTTAAGCCTATTATCGATTACATAATTTACAAAATTTATAATACATGTTTTCTTCTTTTTACATTTGATTTTATGTATAAAACTTATGTGTAATCATGGAAATACCAAGAATGAATTTAAAAGAGACATGGATTACTTACGGATTTGAGATGGAGACAAGAACAGAAACAAAACTCAAGGAATCAAAGATCAAGACAACATAAGAACACCAAACCTTCAAGAGGTCCCCAAAACACATAAATTCTTCTTGCTTGAAGTTTTATGGAAGTGAATACACAAAATTATAGAGTCGGAAAATTTCTAGAGAATGATGGAGAATGAGGGGATGAGGGGGAGGTTATAAGGTTGGAGAGGGAGGGGGACCAAATTTTTATTTGATTTAGAAGATTAACCAAAAGTTTGTCTTAATCCTTTACACTCTTTTTCTTCAATAAATAAGTTTTATTACAAAAATAAAAGATTTTGGTGTATAATCACCCCTAAGGGCCGGTTATAGATAAAGGAGGAGGGGGCACAATAATTTTTTTTCTATTTTGAAGATTACACAAAATACTTGCTAAAACCTTTTAATACTTATCCCTTAAAATATGTTCTTTTCATAAAAGAAAGTAAATATACAAAATAATCAAATTAACCAAAATATCTCTTTTTTTTAAATATAGGCCGGCCATATTTATACAAATATAAGTTATATATTTTTTTTCTTTAAAACAAACTACTTTATGTTATATCTTTATAATTTCCCAAAATTATAACCTAAGGTTTTAATTTCAAATGCTTATTAATAAACTTTAGGTTATATTCAAAATTACCAATATGAAATGAAATTTAAATTTTAGGTTTTACAGTTCGAGTAATTATGGGAGTCGACCCAACCCAATTCAATCTACCATTCCTAGTACTACTACAACAACCTCAAGTTCTAAAGCTAGTGGAGGTGGAGGGGACAAGAATAAAGAAAGTCAACCGATCAATTCAAACCCTTATGCTAGGTCTAATGTGTGTCCTAAACGATCCACTTATTATTCGATAGAAAGCAGGAATGATGGACTCACTATTAACGAGGCGTTTCAAAAAGAAGATGAGTTAGAGTATGTTGAGCCTTTGGACGGAGAGGCAGAACAAGTCACATATGTCATTCAACGTACTTTGTGTTTGCCTAAGGTTAGTGACTCGTCACAAAGAAATAAAATATTTCAAACTAAATGCTTAGTTAAGGAAAAGATTTGTTCTATTATCATTGATGGAGGGAGTTGCGAAAATTTGGTTTGTCTTAAGGACGTTGGTTTAACAGCTTTTAAAGTCCAACCGAACCCATCCTAATCTTTATAAGTTTGGAAGGTATAAAGGAAGGAAAGCGACACTTAAGGTGACCAAGATTTGTAAGGTTCCTCTTGCTATTGGGAAGCATTACAATGAGTTAGTTACTTGCGATGTTGTTGATATGGAGGCATGTCATGTATTGTTAGGAAGACCATGGCAACATGTGTGGGACGTACAACCAAGGTAAATCAAATATTGTATTTGTTTAAATGGAGAGCGAGAAGAGAAACTATGGTTTATGTTACCATTAGGTGTGTTTTCCTCAAGAAGGCATTAGAGAGCAAGGACTTTGGTCACTTTGGTCGGCTTGCACAAAAGAGTTCTAGCTGAAAGGAAGGAGACGGGAGTTTCTTATGCTTTAGTTGTGAAAGGCGTTGAAGATGTCATGAAGAATGCAATACCGGCGGTAATTAAACCCTTACTAGCTGAATTTGGCAAGATTATGACAGATGATACACCAGACGCTTTGCCACCGTTGATGAATATTCAACACCAAATTGATTTGAGAAGAAAGACCACTTTATTGGTGTCCATTAGTAACGAGGTTTTGGGTTTTGATTCAATTAAGGAGTTGTACACAAGTGATGAAGATTTTGGTAACATTTGGATGGAGCTCGAAACCAAGCAACATCGGGGTGAGTTTCTTTTACTTGACGGTTATTTGTTTAAAGGTAATCGTTTGTGTATTCCTAAGACTTACATTAAGAGTCAACTGGTTAAGGAGATACATGCGAAATGATTGAGTGCTCTAGGCCGAGATAAGACCATTGCGAGTGTAGAAAGTCGATTTTCTTGGCCTCAATTAAAAAGGGATGTTGGAGCTTTCGTAAAGAGATGTGTTGTGTGTCAAGAAGGAAAGGGTAACACACAAAATACAATGTGTACTATGCCCCTTGCACTCGTACCTGAGTGTCCTTGGGTCGATATGTCGATGAATTTTATGCTTGGGCTTCCTCGCACTCAACGAGGAGTCGATTATGTGGTTGTTGTTGTGGGCACGTTACTATTAAATCCTAAATATAGATCTTTTTGCAATGATGATTGTTGATAATGGGATCATGACAAGTAGAACACAACCTTAGTGGTGCCATGTTCTGATAAGGAAATTGTAAAGTTTGTCACAAAGTCTCAATCCTTGTTATTTTGGATTCTTCCAAGGTAACAAACTCTTTATATCATAAAGAACCTATCAAGGCGTGGGATCAACATTATCGGACCAATTATGGCGGTAGAAGATGAGCCTCTTATGATGCTAGGATCAAGTCTAAACAATATCAAATAAGACTTCTCTAATGATCTTGATGGACAACATTCGACAGACGAAAGTAAGCCATATCATAAAACATTGAGATGGCATATTATGAGGTTAAAGTGGGGGTACGTGATCTCTATTGGGCAGATTTGTACGAATATTTGGTTGAAACAAGAAATGGTTTGTGCGCAAAGAAGAACATGGGATCCTAGTATCACATGGCTCAAGATATTAAAGGAACACCTTGAGGACAATGTGTTTTTGTAGGGCGGAGTAATGATACGATCCTGGAAATATTACTTATGGAGTTACTATTATAGAAATATGGTACGTACAAAATACTTCGAAAGATTAATGATAATGCTTATGTAGTAGACTTGCCAAATACTATGAGTATTTCAAAGACGTTCAATATGTCAGATATATATGGATTTTACTCCGAGGACGTGAATGAGGGCAAGCACTCGAGGATGAGTTCTTCTAAAGAGAGGGGGAATGATGATGACATGATTCAAAAGCTAGCGAAGGAATATATGGTTTCAAAAAACAACTAACCTTAAAGATGGAGAATTTTAATATTAATAACAAAATATGATTTCCATATTTTGTTTATTGACTTTTATTTGGTTTCCATATTTTTATTATTTTAGACTTTTTCCCCAAGTTTAGTTCTCCTATAAATATAGGGCTTATGTTTATTGTTTATTCATTCAATATTCAATTATCAATAAAATGTCTTTTATCCCTTTGTGATTCGTCTTGAACCCTAGTTAGGGTTTATAGCACGCTTCTGTTCTGCGTCAGAAAGACGTGTGGCTCTGATGCCAATTGTTTGATCATACACATAGTGATTACATGATAATGTGAAGTAAGTGAAATTCATGTGTGCGTGCGTGTGTTAAAGAGAAGAGATAATTTATTCTCAATTAATAGTTGTATTAATTGATCCATGAAATGATGAACTGTAATATTACAATGAAAAATCAAATGCACTCAATTTATATGGTGGTGAGCATAATACAAAAATGGCACATCTAGTCTCTGAACTTTCCCATATAACTAGATTCCTTATTCTTAGTATAATTATCAAATATGAAGCTATACGAGCAGATTATACTATCTTATTATGATTTTTTTGATAAGATAATTAAACAATTTTGTTTGATTTGTTACTAGTACTAGTATAGAAGTGATTGTTTTAAATAAGTTGTTTGTTAAATAGGACTATGAAGTATGAGATATTCTTAAGCTCTTGTTTTAAATAAGTTGTGTGTTGCATATATCACACGTGATGTGAAGTTAAACTAGAATTATGAACTTGTGTAAAACATGAGCTATTTTGAAACTAATATTTGCAAGTTAAGTTGTCCTGAGTTACATGTGGTATATTACAAGTGATCCTATATTGTTTGGTATTAACTAATTTTGTTTTAAGTTTGTAGATTATTTTTCATTGCGCATAAACGATTGTTATTGTGTGTTTTTTTACACTGCGCACACTTGAATCATTTGTGATGCAAAGAATTTGTTACTCAAGATGCACCAATTTATTGGATTCCAAAAGCTCCAATGAGCTTTTTTTTATTTAAGGGGAAATGATTTTTATTTGACTGAGGACTACGTTGTAATGTAGAAGAAATGTAAGGCAAGTTTTGTAGTTAGGTTATCATCTCAAAAAAGTTGCATGATTTTGCAAATGATTTATTTTAAAAAAAAGATTTATTTTTCACAAAACATAAAAGACGCGTTCATGTGAATTGTTTTTCATTCTCAAGAAAATAAGGGGTGTTACAACGAAAACAAGAAAAACAAATAAAATGTGTTTTGTAGTTTCTCTTGTTAGGTTGAAAAATGCATGTTTTGTGTTTTGTAGAGAATTTGTTGGAAAACAATGATTTGAACGCGATATATGTTTTCCTTGTTTTCCAGAAAACATTTTGTGAAAATAAGGGTGTTTTCTCTCCAACTAAACGCACCCTTAAAGTTTTTAACTTTTTGCAGTAGGTTTTGGTATGAGACGTAAGTGTACAATGACATGTGATTAAACATGATTTCATTTTTTTATTTGTCTCCTTAAATTTAAAGTTGTGCGTAACAAAGAAGATGATTTTGTGGTTTGTTGTTGTCAGCTTTTCATGCATTGTGAGATGTTGTGTCGACATATATTTTGCGTTTTTAGACGTTCGACGAAAAATATCATAGCAACTAATTTTAGGAACAAAAGGAGCAATTATTGTGGAAAGAATGGAGCTATTAAGAACCTTGCAAAAGAGGTAACTTCTTTATTGGACGAGGGTGTGCATTTGTTGAGTAAGGCTGAGGAAATTTTAACTGCCTTTGTTGAGAAATTGAAATCAAAACAAAAGGACCTGCAACAATAAATAGGTTCCATTCTTCAAACCAAGGTTTTCAAGATCGAGATCCTACCTGGGATCGCTTTCGTCTTTGCAAGATCAAGATCGTAAGGTCAGATCGGGATTGTAAGGTCACATCGGGATCGTAAGATCCCACTATAATGTCATTTTCTAAATAGTCTTTGTAATATTATACAAATCTATAAATTATTATATATCATAAACACAAAATTATATGAATGTTTCATAGAAATGTTGTCATAAATTATAATTATGAAATGTTTAAGAAGATTAACTTGTTTTTAATATCTAGGAAACACAACCCATAAATTCGTAGTTTTTTAGTTCCTGAATCGAGAAAAGTAATATCGAATCAGAGTAGATCTTAAGATCCTATGGTCAAGATCGGGCAAGGCCGGCCCTGAGCATGTACAGGCTGTGCGACGGCACAGGGCCCCCATTTTCTTAGGGCCTCTAATTTCTGGATCAGTAACGTTGATATATACTCATTTATGTATGTTTTAATCTAAGTAAATGATGTTCTAAGATGGAAGAGACACGTTTACAGTGTTGGAAATAACTTATTCGAGTCACAATGGAGAAATAAAGTTCATAATTCATTTTTTGGAGTAGATCTGTTCCAGCGAGGAAGATGACACAAAAACCCAAAACTTTGTTTGGATTTGGTAATTTCAAGTTTAGCCCTTTTAGTATATAGTTTGTCAAATGATCTGTATTCCTGAAACTAATTTATTTACTCGTAATATTTTTTGTGAAAAAGTCAAAACAACAAAAGTACCCATGGGACCACAAATGTTGTATTTTTGAACCAAAAATATTGTATAATTATAATTTACATCATCAAATGAAAAATAGATATTTAACCAATAACTGTACAGAAAATACTACACAATTTCAAAATATATAATTAGAGTTGATCTTTAGTATTAGAAATTTAGATTTTAATAGTTTCAGAATAATTCAATGGATTCTGATAATGAAGAAATGAAGAAAAAAACAACTACTAACTTGCTAAAACGGGCACATAAATTTACGGCTTTTGTAGTAGCTATTTGGGTCATGTTAAAACTGTACAACGTAATAAGGCGCAACTTTGCACAGGGCCTTCGAAACTCATGAGACGGCCCTGAGATCGGGACCCTATAAGATCCTAAGCATGCAAAGATCCTACGTAAGATCCAGATTGTTTTTGCTTTGCCATATCGTAAAATCGTAAGATCCTAAGATCAGGATCGGGATCTTAACAACCATACTTCAAATGTTTTCACCATTTACTGTTTTAGTACTTACTTTTTTATGTGTTTGGGTGTTTACTTTTTCCTTATTGCCTCTTCTAGAAATGAATGTGGGCTCAAAGTCTTTATTCTTTTTTATTGTTACACATACAAATGCTTCTCTCTCTCAATTAAATGACATTAACTAAACTATTTTTAGGATGTGTTTACTAAATTAAGTGGGAAGATATGTGGTTTTAATTAGCCTTTTAAAGGAGAGAGAAGCTTTAATGTCTCTCCCAATTAACAAACACTAAGGTTTTAAGCCCATTTTTCTTCCCCACTAAAAATAAAAGAAACACCCCCTTAATTTGAAAACATTTTTTTATACTTTTTCCTCCATTAGAGTATTAGGGCTTGTTTATTTTTTTATATGAATTAAGTAGTTTTCCACTAATGCCTCTTAATGGGTGGAGGAAGGTTTTGGTGTGTGTATGGAATAAGATGAATTAAGGTGTTTGGGCCCACCACTCACCTAATAAGAGGCATTAGTGGAAAAAAGAAACACCCCCTTAGACTAGTCATGTAAAGATCTAATTGCTTACTTTAGCATCCCTTAATCTAATCAAGTGAGAATTTCCATCTTCTTATCATCTTTGATAAATCATAAGCTTTTAAGGATACTGCATAATCGTTGTCAGATATGTTTAAACGGTCACCAAAAATGTGTCAACGCTGTCGCCGGAACTAGTTCACCGGTCACCAAATTGCGTTGCCATTAACTTCGGACCTGGTTCATCGGAGCTGAAAGGATGAAGTTATATTTTTGGGTTGATTTGTTTTTTCACAATCACCGGCAACTTTTGTATCAAGATATAAAGAAGATTTTAAAGATCCGTATATATTGAAACAATTTTCTCACAATCTTGATGTAGTTTGTTTTCTTTTTAGTTGCATCCATGATTCGTTTTTGACCCCTGATGAATGGCTATAAGGCTTTGACGTTTGATAAATAGAGATAAAGAAATTTGTGAATGAGTTATAAACTTTTCATACCAAATATTAAAACAGCAAACCAAACATGGTTATGAGGCGTGATATCCAAGTTCATACCGATTCCGATTCTACCTCATATCCAAACTCATAGTCATAGTGATTCTGGTATGCAAACCAAATGGACCCTAAATTGGAAACGAGCCGAGTCGAGCTCGATCCTACCAGAGCTTGAACTCGACTCGTTTATATTTTAGAAAGCTCGAGCTCAAGCTTGGCTCGGCTCGTTTCGAGTCTTAAGAATTGAGCTCGAGCTCGGCTCGTGGTATGATATATAAAGCTCGATCTCGGCTCATATGTGATGCGCTTGTAAAAAATAAAGTTTGGCTTCTTGAGCTTACTTGTCCGAGGTCGTTTATACTTTTTGAACTCGTTCACTAGAGCTCCTTTAGGCTCAAGAGCCTAGTCGAGCTTTGTATATAAAGCTCGGGCTCGGGCTCTCTTATTAAATAAGCTTCAATTTAGGCTCGAGCTCGTTTAGACTCAGCTCGTTCGAGTTCTTTACCGATCTAATCTCGCGCTTTTCACGAACGGCTCAACACGATTTGACCACTAGATATTAGTTCTTTTGCAATGGCTCGTCACTTGCAAAAAATGTATAAAGAGGAATAGATGTGTATGCATCAAGGTTGTCAAAATCGCGATTCTGATCGTAGGATCGTACGATCCTACGATCCTACATATAGAAAACGATCAGGATCGTTGTAGGATCTTAATTTAAGTAGGATCGGTATAGGATCGTAGGATCGTATGCAAGATCATAGGATCGTAAACGATCCGATCCTACCAAGACCTATGTTTTATCTCAAATCAAGCAGGATCGGTGTAGGATCGTAGGATCGCATACAGGATCGTAGGATCTTTAACAATCGGATTTTACTAGATGCATATGTTTCTTATTGTTTTTTTTTCCTACTTTAACTCCAGTCACATTAATCTAACGATTAAAACTTGAACTTAATAGAGGCATTGCATTAATTCTATATGTCTGGTACTTGAAACTTGGACCCTAAATTGGAAACGAGCCGAGTCGAGCTCGATCCTAGCAGAGCTTGAACTCGGCTCGTTTCTATTTTAGAAAGCTCGAGCTCAAGCTTGGCTCGGCTCGTTTCGAGTCTTAAGAATTGAGCTCGAGCTCAACTCGTGGTATGATATATAAAGCTCGATCTCGGCTCATATGTGATGCGCTTGTAAAAAATAAAGTTTGGCTTCTTGAGCTTACTTGTCCGAGCTCGTTTATACTTTTTGAACTCGTTCACTAGAGCTCCTTTAGGCTCGCGAGCCTAGTCGAGCTTTGTAGATAAAGCTCGGGCTCGGGCTCTCTTATTAAATAAGCTTCAATTTAGGCTCGAGCTTGTTTAGACTCAGCTCGTTCGAGCTCTTTACCGATCTGATCTCGCGCTTTTCACAAACGGCTCAACACGATTTGACCACTAGATATTACTTCTTTTGCAATGGCTCGTCACTTGCAATAAATGTATAAAGAGGAATAGATGTGTATGCATCAAGGTTGTCAAAATCGCGATCCTGATCGTAGGATCGTACCATATAGAAAACGATTAGGATCGTAGTAGGATCTTAATTCAAGCAGGATCGATCTAGGATCGTAGGATCGCACGCAAGATCGTAGGATCGTAAATGATCCGATCCTACCACAGACCTATATTTTTATCTGAAATCGAGCGAGATCGGTGTAGGATCGTAAGATCGCACACAGGATCGTAGGATCTTTAACAATCGGATTTTATTAGAAGCCTATGTTTCTTATTATTTTTTGCCTACTTTAACTCGAGTCACATTAATCTAACGATTGAAACTTGAACTTAATGGATGCATTGCATTAATTTTATTTGTATGGTACTTTTTCACAAAAAAAGTTGCATTTAGTTACGTTTGATATTATATACTCCTTAAAAATGTGTAACTCCTAATAGAAAAAGATCTTTAGTGGCATTTCCGATCCTAGTCCGATCCTCATACGATCCTGCGATTCCGATCTTGCAACGAGAAAAATGATCCTAGGTAGGATCCCGATCCTGACAACCTTGGTATAACTAATATGCTTCCCGTAGATATAGGATTTGCATACATTGATGAAGTTTGTTGAAAAATTATTTTTGAACCAAAACCCCAATTTCATCTTACAAATCACTCACGTTAGGAACACAATAAAACTGTTGTTATGCATTGTTAATCCAATTCAAAAATGTTTTTAAACTCATGCATAATGATCTCATGAACAAATTTCGAGATACATAATTCATATGTATTTTTCGACTTCTTTGGTTGAGCAAAATCAAACTAAGGAGCGTTTAGGTTAACTCTTAGGATTTTATATTTAGGTCGAGTTATCGTTACTCCACATTTGTTGCATATAGGCACACACTAGGCACAAACTCAAAACATGAAAACAAGTATAAGTGGTTAATATATGATCTTGTTAAATTTACCTTAGGTGACAATGCCGATAGATGGAAACTTGATGAGTTGGCATATGGTGTCCCTTCGGATGATCCATATCAAACCAACCCTCCTTCCATCGAGGACATCATTTCGTCTATTCAAATTGATCGAGAAGGACAAGTCTGTCGCATCCGTCATGAGGAAATTAGAAGAAATTATTCGAGAAAATATCTTCTGTCTGGGGGGTAATCGGGATCATGTTCCCACATGTCTTTGTTTTATGCTTTATTGTGCTGTACACTCTGAAAAATTCAATCTTGCCTACTACATGGCGAAACGAATGGAGTGGGTAACTAAGCAAGCTAGGTTACTTCTACCTTATGGTATGCTACTAACCCGCTTGTTTACATTCATCATGAATGAAAATACCAAGTTAAACAACGAGTCCTATGTCTTGTACGATCATGTCATGACTCCTCTTACCGCTCAACTAGAGCGAAAACCAAGAAGAGATCGTGGCATGAGAAGAGGTCGTCATTCTACTTCTTCCTCTTCTGCCTTCGATCAACCATCCTCATCTCATCTCAACGATGATGATGACTATGGGAATAATGAAGGGACCTCCCGTGTAAGCACTCCTTCTCCCATTCTTTATGTCAATTCCCTAACCAATCGAGTTCCTCAATTCCCTAAATGAGTTTATGTTTTATCATCATCAAAAAAGGGGAGATTGTTAATACAAATAATGTCTAAAAAGGTTATTTATATTTTTCGACCTCTCAGTGTTTTGATAATAACAAAATGTGAAAACGTTTACGATAAAATTAAACGTTTATAAATTACTAATCATACAATTCTATTTCTAAGATTAATCACTTAAGGTATGGATAAACAAATCATTAAACATGATTAGTGATCAAGAAAATATTTTTTCTTAAACCTTACATTTCTACAAAAGTATTTTTATAAAAATCTAAAAACAAAATATTTATTCATAAAAAAATGTTTTATTAAAACATTAAATTTAAAATCAGATTTTTCCCCCCAAAATGGAATGTTCTAAAACAGATAACACATTCCCCACAAAAAGACAAAAAAAAGGAGAGTACTCTACGGCAG